>MKEJ01005224.1:0-13002 GCA_001753735.1 Embelia ribes | reverse complement strand
ATTTGTTAAGCATTATCTATATTTAATTGTTTTAATTTATAAAGGTGGACGAAAGTGATGATGTCGGGGTGATGTTGACCTTCAAAAACATACACACCAAGGATCATGATGGTGTGACGTTTATTAACCAGTAGGCCCGTATTGTACATGTAAGCATATCTAAACATAATTGTATATATTGAAGATTAATATATGTTTGATTTTTATTAAACATTTTCATTAAAAATGTAGGAAACATACGTGGCGATGGAGGCCGAGAGGTCCTAACCTCTCCTCGGTTCGGATGAACCTTGAGATGTTGATGAGGATCCGCTTTTTTATGATGTGGTCAGTGGCCCGAGCCATGGTAGGTTCTATGGACTGGGGATGAAGTCTGAGATGTTCTATGGCTCCTCCACGACGTCGAGCTCGATAGCCCGGCCTTATGCAGCTCAGGGAGGCCTCCAATAGAAGTACGAGGCCCAACAACGGACTATCAAGAAGATGGAGCAGGAGATTGAAGAATATCGGCGCTGCAATGAGGAGAATGCGCGAGTGCGATCCCAACTTTTGGATCGACTCCAGAGCCAAGACAGCATAGCGGCCACACTATAGTCGACAATCCAATTCTTAGTCAAAAATTTTGGACTGGGTGTACCAAACCCGCATCCGCTCCCCACAGATGGTTTGTGAGTTTATTTACTTTATTTAAATTTTGTATTTTTTTTTTTATTTAAATTTTGTTATTTTTATTTTTTAATATTAAAAAATTAATTAAGCTGCAAAATTATTTGTGGATTTTCTATTTTTTTAATACTTATTAATTAATTTGCGGCGAAAATAGAGATGACCGATTTTAATTTTATTTTATTTTTCATTAATTTGGGATGGCCAATTTTAATTTTTAAAATTTTAATTTTAATTCGACGGAAATAATGACGTCCAATTTTGATTTTTAAAATTTTTTTTTAATCTGCAATGGCAATAGTGATGGATTAATTAAATTTTTTTTTAAAATTTTAATTAATAAAAGACAAAATGAGCAATGGATTGAATAAAATAATTATTATATTAATTATTTTAATTGTTTTATTACAAAAAATATAATAGACTAATTAAAATAATATTTTTTTTATTATTTTTTTATTAGTTTGAGCTTATCTTTGAGATGGAGATTTTAAATTTTAATTATTTATTTATTTTTTATTCATGTTGCGATGGCAATGGCGACGATTTATTAAATTAATATTTTTTGGTTGCAACCGATTTTGAAATGGATATTTATATTATTTTTAATTCAAATAATGAAAATAATATTTTTGTCTTTGCGACGGTTTGTAATGGATGTACCGTCGCTAACTGTACACCGTCAGAATATCCATCGCTGATATTTAGTTACGTGCTCTATTGGGACGGATATTTGTCTGTGGCAAAATCCGTTGCAAAGTTCGGTCAGTAACGGAATTTGCGACGGATTAAGTAGTCAGTGTTTACCAATTTTCCGGTAGTGGAAGTTGAGTGTTGGTGATTCATGAAAAAGATCTGAGTTCTGTCATCAATCAGAGGTGTCCAAGATAACTTATCTTTTTATGCCTTTGTCAACACCTATACAAAAAACACATGGAAGAAAAATATAACAAAACATGAAAGAAGCAAAAAGAGAATCAAAATATAAAAATTATTATTATTTAAAGATGAAATAAAAAACAAAAGAGCTCCTCCAGAGTACCGCAATGCAACTTCAACTAGAAATGAAAACCAAATCAATTTTCAACTAAATTCGCAACATAGTCATTCCACATACGCATTGCGATATTATTTCTAATTTCTTCTCCTCGATTGGAATCATCATTGTATACTATATTGTGGCCTATCTTATTTGAACTCCCATTATTATTCCTGGCTGAACTATTACCTTCTTCTTGATTTTGATCTAATCCTTTATCATTATCAATTTCATTGGTAAAAATTCTTTCCGGATCAATACCTATTAGAAAATTGTGCATAATACAACAAGCCAAAATAATTTTTAATTGTGTATGAACCGAGTATGTAGGTGTAGCAGTAGCAATGATAGGAAATCGGTTTTTAAGAATACCAAACGCTTTCTTGATGGCATTGTGTAATGAAGCATGTCGAAGGTTAAACAACTCTTCATGATTTTGGGGAGGACAAGTAGAAAATTCTTTCAAGTGGTTACGCACACACATCTAAAAGATATAATAAGTCCAGATCTTAGCATAAATCAAACATCAACAAGATAAAGTTTAACTAATAAGAGATATAGAATGTTATGTAAAAACAATTTTTAAATAAAAATTATGAAATTAACAAAATTAAGGGTATTACCATTTGGTATTATCAATTTATCTTCTCTCATTAAAGCAATTTTCATTATTCTCAAGTCCGAAACAATCCATTCCCAACCAGTTAAAACATATATGAATTTTAAGTTAAATGAATATGAGGCTAAAACATTCTGTGTTGGGTGATCTTTTCGACTATGGTATCTTGGTGTATCCTCTAGAGAAACTCTTACATGTACACGTATCCCATCAATTACTCCAATACAATCCTAATAATTTTTTGCATATTTAATCTTAATATATAAATTAATAAACGAATTAAAGAATAAAAAAAATGGAGAGTTTATATGCCTTAAAGTATGGATAAAATTTGTTATTATATTTGATTTCAATGGAGATTTGAGATCCATCAGGTTGTTGAATCAAGAGGTCTTCCAATTATATCACTGATTTTAAGACTTTCTAAAATAGACGACTTATTGTTTCATTGGATATATGGGGGGAAAAAAACTAGCACAATTCTATACTATGTATGATATGATATTGATACTTGTTCTTCCACTATAGTTCTTTTTGTAGGTCGGAGAGCACCATATTTCTTAAGAATATCACATAAATAGTTGAAAGCATATAATCCTACTCGGATGATAAAACGACACTTCTTGTCAATGCTTAGATGTCACATTAGTTTATCTCGAACAATTTCCCTTTCTATTGAAGGTTGTGGAATGTAACAGGCACACAAGTTTGAAATTTCTTTTTTCATGAATCAAAAAATATAAAGCAAGACAAATGATCTGACCAACGACCAATCAATGATTTCTATCCCACACAACTAGTTCTTGGAATCCATTCTTCCCTTCCCTATTCATCTAATGCACATGGCATAGACTCAAGTAAATATAGCAAACTGATTATGAAAATTGTAACAAAACCTATTTTGCCAATATACATATCACACTATAATATTGAATTTTAGGATTGATGAAAATTCTATTTTCAAATATATTTTCAAGTTTCATATCAAATTTAAAAATAGAATTTTTTTTTTTTTTGATACTGGTATTAAACTGAATAATTTGAGTATATACCAACTTAGCTCTATTTCTCATTTACTCCTATCTTTCTTTAGTATGCCTCCATACTAAATATGAGTATTTACTAATAATAATTTTCTAATAATGAGTTCATGCCAACTAATGAAAGCAAAATCACATCCAACCATGCTAGTTACGCTCACAGAGTATAGCAAATCAATCATAGTTTGTTTTGTTTCTGCTTGAAAAATGATAAAATTAGAGGAAAAAGAGAACCAACCCCATTTGCGTTGCACAGGGTATGTGCTAGTTGCATAAATAGTAAATATATACATCTGGGTACATATTGTGCATTCATATTTTCCTTAATAACACAATCAACTCACAAAATCTAATTTTATATACTTTTTTTTACAGTTTCAGTGATTTCTCTTAACTAAACATTCAAACTATACTTTTTAAATTTGAAATTTCAGTTGAATGGTACCTGAAAGAGAATACTACTACCGTGCACTTATTTTACACAAAAAAAGATATGAATATCATAAAATTTTAATGATATGATAGAAGTTGCTAACAAAGACATAGAACAAGAAATATGCATTATTATATTCAATATTAGACAAAACTAGGAGAGGGAATAATTGATTTACCTGTGATTGATTTTTTTTTTTTTTTGTGGGGTTCACTTTTGATTTTGTAGGGTAAAATAAAATTTGCTCCACTTATTTATGATGGTATTGACAAAGAGGGAAATTTTTTTAAGAAAAGTGATTGGCGGTAAATTGAAAAATTTAGTGGGAAAATGAAAAAACAAAAAGTTTTCATGAAAATATTTTCAAATGGATAAAATTTGAAAATATCAAATAGACATATTTTTGGGTATAATTTCCATAATTTAGTCTATCTCTCTTCTCCATTCCAAACTATTAGCCAATTAAAAAAAATTTAAAATTTTCCTCCCATCCCATCATATCCCACCTTAAACCCTCCAATCAATCATGCCCTCTATGTTTGGTAAAACAAAGAATAGAAAGCAAGATTGGGAAAAGGGAATTATCTATCAGTTTTTTCTTGGAAATATTACAAAAGTGGTCTTTGTGTTTCACTGGACCTTACAACTATCACCCGAAAGAATAATTTGGTACTCGAAGTTTCCACCATACTCAGAAATAGTTCCAAATGAACTTACCATAATAATTTTCAACCATACTCACAACCAATTCCAGATAACGAAGTTGAATTTGTCACAACAACTTCCATTCATCTCCCATTCCTCCTACCTGTGACATTCACATTTAATACTTCTATGTATAACCAATCTACAACAACAATCTATGGTAACCTCCTCAATCAAACCCCCCTACCTAACTCAGTCTCACAGACTCTCATCGATAAGCGACTGCCAACCACATAACTGTCTAACATACATAATAGACCTACATAAGCATCTAATCTCGTCCAACTAGAAATATTAATTTAACTCATGTACTACCCCATTTTACCTATGACACCGCCAACTAGGCAACCACGTAGGACATCACGAATACACAACCCAATCCACTCCACAACAGCGCACGATAACCCAATTATTCGACACCGCCGACTAGTTGTCAAGTTATGACAATGCATTATGATATTCCTATCTACTTTGACAAACACCAATATACTTTTATGATAGAACAACTTAATCTAGACAACATATCCAACCACACGATACAATAAGAATCACTAACCAACGACTAGTCCATTTACTGTATACGATATCTATGACCTCTTATCACTGATAATACGACGTCCCCTGAATGACAATATGACATCATATTTATGGCAACACCACAAATACCTCCTCTACCTAATCTCTCAAGGAAGTTCATCTTATTACCAACAAATTCACCTAATCCTAATATTTCAAACAAAAGTAATCCCTACCAGACCGATGATAACTACGACTACAGAAATTCAACTAGTCATGAACTTTAAAACACTTCTCCATTATGATAACAAATATGATACCTATCTGATGATTCCTACAGACATAGTATAGCACACCCAATCACGACTAGGCTACCTAATACCTCCAACAGACAAACTCATCAAACCATTTCATCATTTAAAATAATTAATTGGATTACAGTTTGATTACCTACCGCCACCAGTCAACCTTCCTACTCAAATATTTTCAAGTAGTCACATGCTACACAATCCTATATAGTACCTCGCAATTCAACACAGCATATTATGCAACTAATTCTCTCAATTTCTCATATCACTTAACACAACCATCTCTAATGCTCAATGCATTCTTCTTACTACCATACTACCCCACACTTTTCGCACATTTCTATAATTCTCGTTGCCAATTAATTCATTAGTTTAGGTATCTTTCAATCAGGTTCTACACTCCAATAGACACCTATTACAATTCACCAGCCATCATAAACTTATCAGCAAGCACTAGCTTGTCATAGATTCTAACTTGACCCATATTTTCATCTCCAAAATCTGCTCTTAACTTTGACAATACAACCTTGTAACTATTACAACATTAACAATAAAAACTATATATATATATATATATATATATATATCCACATCCTCATTACCCTTTCAACTCAACACTATTAATCATCCATTTCCTCACACCACTCACTGAACTATCCCTAAAATCTCTTATCCCATTCATACCTTGACAACTATAGTGAATTACCATTGAGTGGTCTGCTATCTATAAATCCTTTCGAATTCTATGTCTTACTATGCTTCATACTTTTTCTCCCAATCTTTAACCCATAATTCAAACTAGACTTTGTATTTCTCAAATCTTCAATTTCGAGCATCTCCCTAGTTGTATTCAGTCTTTATAATTAATACGACTCAAACGTTCCTTACCCATTTAGCACCAAATGCTTGATATATTTATCTAAATTTCTTATGACCAAATTCCTATCTCTCCATATAAATCCATAATCCCTGTATCAATATCGTTTTCATCCTTCAAGCACTAGTATAAATTGTCTCCACAACATAACTATTCTCTATGCTACCCAAAGTTTTCAACCCCTTAATTGCATACCATTTTGCTAATTGGTAACCTTACCATCTGATCTTTCAATATTTTTAAATCTTTTCAATTCAAACATCTCTAAATTTTTTCAAAGTTATATTGCAAACCTCAATTGTACTCCCTTAGAAGAAACCCCCTCATAAGGGTGATCAAACACTACGGGAGAAAGGATTACATGATCCCTACCATGACCACTTCGGTTGCTACTCAAGCTACGACCACATCCACTACATCCTATTAGTATAGAATCAATACATATAAAGTAATCAGAATCAATCACATGTTCACATTATATGAAGTAAGAAAAAGCTATGTATGCAAATCCCAAATAGTTTGTCGTTAATTTCGTCGACTAACATATATTCGTGTTGGGCTTATAGGACGTCTCCTATCTACCCAATACAAAACTAAGTGTCGACATCCGTCACAATAAGCTACTAGTTTTAAAATATAAAATATATGTATGAAAGCAATACGATATAGATTGATGCAAACAAAGCACACGAGTTACACAAAAATATCCAAGGCAGTCAAATTCCTATATGCCTACCCCGACCTTTTAGATGCAGCTTACTCAAGATTTCCTACCAACAGACCCAATAACCTACAACTCCTTAGGGGTTCGTAAACCTTAAGCTTTGATACTAACCTGTAATACCCCAAAATTCAACATAATCCCAAGTACATTACTAACATTTAACCATATCATACATTTAAATTAAAACAACTAGAAGTCATACTTTATTAATAAAATTACTTCAAAGTACTTGGAAACAAACATAAATACAACTGGTCTTATTAACCTATTTCTGGCCTTACAGCTTTATTTTAACCTATAAAATATAATCTCAACTAACAACCTATATTGTTTAAAACGTAAAAGAAAATGCAGTAAATAAAGGAAATTTCCAGCATTCGAGTGAATTTTGACCTATCCTAAACCTCATGTTCCTTAGTTTCCAGCACCTAGTTTTGCTTGACGTTTTCAAAAGAAAATAAATTTGCAAAACCAATCAAGCAGGTACGAGTCAGAAATATATCCAATTTTAAAGAAACTCTTAAAGAAACAACATCAACTACAATCAAGTAATTTAACAACAAAGTAGAAACATCTAAGAATGTAAATGCCCAACAACAGCCAATAAAACTTTCAATCATCAATGCATCCAATACAGTCAACAATCCGGGATACACAGCCCTCCCAACTCGGAATAAAGCTTCTGAGACTTTACATAAAGACTTATAGTTCCCGCAGAACTGGCTCACTTAAAATAAAGCTTCCGAGGTCAAATAATCCTTGGAGTAATAAAACTTACTCCTGATGAAGAATTGGCTCAGTTGAAATAAATCCTCTGAGGCCAAATCATCTTTGGAATAACAAATCTTTCTCCCAATGCAGAATCAACACACAAGAAATAAAGCTTTTGAGGCCAAATAATCCTTGTAGTAACAAGTTTATTCCCAATGCATTCAACAATCAAAACAACCATCCTCAAGAGTAATCAAGTTTACCTTCTAACTTCCAAACATTCATGCCTACATTTAATATGATACATACGATCATTCCATCATCAACCAATCATATTGTTTCAATTTAGCTTTCATTGCATTAACAATCAATTTTTAGTAGTATGACACCAATAAATCATATTTCGACATTGCCATGACTACGACATCTAATACGCATTCATTTATCAATTATTTCAGGGTTTACATTAATTTTCTAACCTTTGTCAACTTACCTCATGAAAAGTCAACCAAAACATGGCAAAACCCCTTTAAAACTAGACCAAAAGGATAACAATTACATTTAGACAATAATTTGGAGATTTAAAAGTGAAAGGGAATTTTTTTGAAAAGACTTGAATGTATGATTTGATCACCCATTCGCTGAAAGTGTCTCCTAAGATAAAGGCCTAAGCTTTAATGAATTATTGAAAAATTTTGGAAGACATTTTCTCATCAAATTGGATATGGTTGGAAATCTCATTCAATTATCTCTCCAACAGTTCAAACGAAGCTCAATCCCAAATTTTCTAGAGAGAGTTATACATTTTTTGTGAAAGAGTGCAGAGTTGTCCGAATCGGTTTGACCGGTCCAGGCCGATTTGACTTTTCCAAAAGGGGCAAAATAAACCGGTATTAACCCCTTTTGACCGGTCCAAAATGAGGCAAAATAGACTGATCCAAATAGGATCAAATTCACACAAGTTTGTTCCATTAATATTTGCCCAAAATACGACAAATTCACACCAAAATTTCTTTATATACATGACCATTCATACCAAAGAAAAAAAAACTTAGTTTCCTTACAATCGAATCTCGAATCCGCAATATACCTTAAACAATGGTGCAAATACTTACAAAAAGCTTCGATGACGATCCTATAACCTACCGCTAGGAACATCACCACTACGAATGGAAAAATATGGATAATTAATGAGAATTTTATTAACGATGATAGTTTAAACATCAATTAACCATTAGAATGAGTTTTTGTTGATTAGGATTTGAACGTGCATGAATAAGTACAAATGAACAAGAAAGACTTACCTCACAATGACAAGAACAAAGAGGTGAATCCGAATCCGCCTTTCGATCATTGTTTGGAATGATATTTCTTCATGATTCATTGGGTTTTATGTAACCAACTCTTCCTCTCCTACCTCTTCTCTCACAGTATTTGGTGAAAAGAAGAATGGAACCTAAGATTGGGAAAAGAGAATTAACTTTCAGTTTTTCTTTGGCAATATTACAAAAGGTCTCAATATTTCACTGGGCCTTGTAATTTTACAATAATTTTTTTATATAAAAGTACACTATATTTTAATGATAAATTATTATAAAACAAAAAAAATTGCTATAATTATTTTTAGATTAAAAAATACTATTAGTAATTTGTTTTCAATTTACAATATTTTGTATTAAAGTCATAGTAATTCCTATATATTAGAATGGGAAAAAAAATTTCTTGCATTGAGAGGAAGATATGAAAGAAGAATTTGTATCGGACTACTTTAATCTCTCTTTTCTCAATATTTTTTACACATTCATACACCTTTATTGAATCTGGTATATACTCTAAATTCAATTCCAGGGAAAGAATAAAAAAGATTAATCTAAATTCAGAAAAGTTCAAATTTGCTTTAAATTTAGATTTTTTTTCTCGCATAAATTGTATTAAAGTCCATGTATTTTTCACTAAAAGGTCAAAATCATTGATTAAAAATGCGAGAGAAGACTAGTCTTGCAGATATGGTATATACTATAAGACTTCCACATGATAATATTTTATGTCATTATTTAATCTAAAGATATACATGAAATAATATCATCATATCTTTTAAGATTTGCACAAAATATTTAAATATTATATGATCTTATCCGAATAATAAGAAATAAAATTTAAAATAATAAAAACTAAAAATTCCAGACACATGGGCAACAATAGTAAAAATTAAAAACACTAGGTGGAATCAAATTAAAATACAATTTGTACTAACCAGAAAATCCCTATTCTTCAACCTAATCGAATAAGAAAATCCTCAAATTTCCCATCAAAATGAATCCGAAAAGTCGCTGCCCAAATTGCAATCTGAGCACCAGAAAAGTCCTAATCTAATCTAGGTGTGAAAAAAGGAAAATATTTTTTATAACATAAGTGGAAAAGTTTAATCAAATCAAATAGTTGATAATTATATCCAAACAATAAGGTTACAAGAGCATCTGCGCCAGTTTATTTAAGTAGATTATATATTTTATAGTATGAAATTTATCTATTCAACTACTCACTATCGCAGATTATCTAAAATACAATTAGCTAAAATACAATTATCTATACAATACATGTAATATTATATTTATAAATATATTTATTTATATATATAATACTTACACATACATACATGAGGGAAGATAGAAAAGAGAGAGAAAAAAGAAATGTAAAATAGATGAGAGAGAAAGTTGGATAATTAAATTTAGATATCTCTTTTCAAAAAGTTAAAATTTAGATAACCATCTATTTTAAATTAAGCATTTTTTTTATAAAATATCTAAATTGGATATACCAAAGATACATTTTATATAATCTATTGAAATAGTTTTAAGAAAGGTTAAAAGAGGGGGGTTAAAAGAGGAGAAAGTCAAATAATGAGAGAGAGGGACAGAGAAAGAGATATGGGTGCTAACTTTTTTACAATCTTTTTTATCAAATATTATTATTTTTATTTAAAATATTATAATATTTTTTAATATATTATCATTTCATATTTTATTAAAATATATTATCATTTTTGTCAATATATAATTATTTTATTTTAAAAATTATCACTCTTATTTAATATTTTGTATTCTTGTATGGCATAAATTCTGTATAGAAATTTTCACCGAAAAGAAGGAAAACAAGGGCGTTGTGGGGAAGGAGAGCCACACGTGGGTGAGGAAGTCAAGTATACGGCGCACGCACACATTTGATGCGTGTAACATTCAAATTAATGGGAAAATAATTTAATTAAAAACAAGAATCAATGAAAAATTTAATCCACAATATACAAATTCTAAAAATTCCATTTTTTTTTTTGGAAATTGTAAAAAGAAAAGTTAATTCACCAAAGGGAATGTAAAAGTTTCCATCTCAACTTCTAATATATTTTTTCCACATATATTTAGGCTTGAAAAGTTGGTTTATAATTTAGAGAGAGAAACATATTTATCGTGGGGTTGCGGTTGATAAGAGTCTAATGACATGTCTATTCTTTCTGTAGTTGAAAGGAAACTTCACTTTGAGTGCATTTGAAATTTTAAATTGTGAAAGTATGAAGGACAAATCAGGCGATTCAAAATTTTGAAAAAATCAGTTTGTTTTTATTAATAGTATAGATATAGATTATCCTACTCAATTGACATAAGTTTCTTGAGTCTTTAAAATAGAGAAAAAAGAAATGTTTTTATTTCTATTCATTGCACTCTACAATAGATTACATATCATATTCTGTATAATATTAAAATAATATTTATTAATTTTATTTTTTTATTTCAAACTATATATATATATATATATATATGGGAAGGGATTATGGGATAAAGATTTTGACAAAAAAATTTACAAATTTTTTAGGCCGTTGGATCTGAAACGATCAATGGTTAAGATGTATACTCCCTCTTCACTTTCTCTTTCTATTTTTCCAGATACATCATAGTTGTTGATCGCTTCTAATCCAACGGTCTAGAAAGTTTGTAAATATTTTTGTCAAAATCTTTATCCCATGATCCGCTCCCTATATATATATATATATATTATATTACATATAATTTCACTAATAATACTTATCTCGACCATAGTAATAAAAAATCCATAAGCTTTAAATTTTATACTTAATTTGTATATTCATACGTGTTTACACGCCATATAAATAGCGGCCACACATAGAACACATGTGCAACCTAAAAGATTAATCTACTATGAATGAAAGAAAACAATGGAGAATGGAGAGACAGAGAGTGTGTGTCTATGTTGCACTTGATGGAAAATAGGGGACGCTACAGGGAAGGAGAGCCACATGTGAATGAAAAGTTGTAGAAGTGTGGACGTTTGGTGATTTTTTTTTTTACCTAGGGGTTGTTTTGCAAAGATGTTGAGCAGACCCTATCCAGCACATACGAGGTGCTAATTTTTTAATCAACAACTGAGGTAAAATAATTTTTTTCATTAAATTTTTTTTTTGAATCCATACATGTAATCTTAGGAGTCTGGATGCGCCAAGTAGGAGTTGTCCGACACCACAGCCAGGCAGTCTGTCCCTTTCTATTTTTTTTGGACTTTTTCAAGAAATGCACTATTTTAAAAATTTATTTGTAGATACCACATTAGTTACTTATCTAGAAATCCATTAGTGAAATTTTGGCATAGTGCAAAAAATTGTGTGTGTATATATATATATAATATTTATATGTATGTATAATAATATATTATATAAAGAATATATGCATATATATTATGTTGATATATAAATTATATACTAGAACACGTACATTGCACGTGACATTTATTAAGATACTAAATGATTAGTAAATGCGTTGCATGTTTTATTTTAATATAAGTTTTTATTTTCTAGAAAAAAAATATTTCTTCATATATAATGAAAGCATTATTTATTCATTCGGTTAAATCCCAATAGTATGAAATTTCCCAAAAAAAAATAAATCCCAATGTAATATTTGTTATTGAAATTTAGTATGAGATTATTTTTCTTCTTAGGTACTCATTTGCTGTCATAATTTAATCATATTTTTAATTTCTCACTAAATGATAGAAAAATCTTATTATTATCCATAAAAGCAATTACTGCACTCAAAAATTGAAATTTTAAAATCAAAGTACTAAAAATGCTTGTCATAAAAGAACAAACTTTGGTACAAAGATACAAATTCAATCAATTGCAATACCACTATTATCATAACATAAATTGTGCCACAACTTATAGTTACTAAGTTCTACCCTTCTCAAATTGTGATTGTGGTTATTTGCAATTATCTAACTTACAAATTAAAAACCAATAATTTTAGTTATATATTAGAGTTTGTACAGTTAATCAACAATTTCTCTAAACAAATA
>MKEJ01005223.1:0-11744 GCA_001753735.1 Embelia ribes | reverse complement strand
TTAAATTTAGATATCTCTCCAAAAAGTTAAAATTTAGATAACTATCTGTTTTAGATATTATAATAGATAATCTGCAGCAAGCACTTTTTTTTACAGAATATCTAAATTTGATATCTAAAATAAATAAAATATATTTTTTATATAATCTGATGTGAATGCTCTAATACAGGTGAGAAAGCATAAAATATGCCCTTTTTCCTAAAAGTTCAAAATATTAGACGTGATGATAAAAAAATCACTTCACAGGGAAAAAAAAAAAAAAGAAAAGGTTGAACTAGTTTCATAATGGGCCGGCCTATTATATACATTAACAAGCGTATTTGCAATTAAATGATTTGGCCCGGTTCATTAATGGATATGGCCCGGTTCATACCGGTGGAAGTTTGGTATGTGAACAACCCTTTGATCATTGATACTCTTTCCACTTTGCATTAGACGAGATAAGAGTAAAGTTTCTATTCACCTGCGATACATGAATTAGTATATAAACACTGTGCAGCTGATACATAGGTCTTACATACATATTGCACACGTATCATGCATCTATAACACTGCTTATATACCAATTCATATCTTGGCAAACGGTAGAAACTTAATTTTACGAAATAAGTAGCATCCTTTTCTCCACCCAAGCGATTTCCCTGGGTATTGTACATACTTCTTGACCGGTGACCCGGTCCTTTAAGACCCATAAAGGGGTCTCGGAAAAGATCGACGCTTCGAGTTACATTTTCAAATCGCACCATGTCAAGGACCATTCTCTATATATATTGAAGCAGTCACATTTTGATTGGTAGATGGACCGATCAAGGACCACTCAATTAATTGGGAAGTAAAGCCCGAAATTAAACTTATCCGTCAAAGGTTCTTTGTAATAATTTGGACCACGTTTTGATGACTTACACCAGGTCAAGGGGCTCTTCGTGTCTCCATTGTCAAATTATACTAGTTCTATGCCTCGTCGAAAAGAAATTCTGATTAATCTTAAATAAAGCGTATATTATGTATCGATTTCTCCAATTTTAATATAATGATCGTTGTCATTTTTAAACTTTATTTTCCATCAACGAGTATAAATGTATTTTTCAATATATATTTATGAACGCTATTAGAATTATTAAAATGTCAAAATGATGAAGCTAAATCTGTTTTAAAATATATATTCACCAAATATAAACAATAATGTATACTGAAAAATGCATGAGAATAATAACATTGTACAAGGTATTTACACAAGACCCAACACTAATAACTTTTACTCCATATTAACTAACGAGTAGTTAACGATGTTAGGTTTTGCTAGGGTGATAGATCATATTGATAAAAATTTGTAGAGCATAAATGAAATAAATAAAAATATGGGTATGTAATTGACAGTTATTTAAAACTTAGAAGACTTGATAGATAGTTTACCCTAACCTAATCTGGAGAGCGACTCATAATTGGAAATTGCAGATTCNNTTCAATTTGGTTTTGATTTTGTCAAACATTTTCTATCTTGTAACGGGCCCCAGTAGTAGCACCGTACAATTCTTGTCCGGCACATATATGCTTTTAATTTTTGAATAATCGGTAAGATTAATTCGATCACGTCGTATAGCCCGAAATCCCTTTTGTCTAATGTGATCAATTTGGTTCATAGATGGCCTTTGCATTGATGATGTGGAGACAAATTCGATTTCTAAATTGACAATTGTGACCACGAAAACTTTACTAGTCAAAAATCATCACCAATTTTATTCAGTTGGTGTCACAATCATTAATTATTATCACAGGGATAGAGATTTTAGTAGGAAATTTCTATGTAATTCATTTATTGTTGGACAGAGATTATACATTGGAATCTTATATAATAGTACTTACATTATTATTATTATTAATTTTTTTTTTTACGTGTCAATGAAAAAGATGGTGCATGCTAATTTTCAACGCTAGACTGAGTCAAAGTGGGTGACAACAAATTTGAAAAGTTGATGTTATGATTTAATCATATATATAAAGTTAAAAAACAGATTGTGTAAGAAATCCTGTGTTTCGTAATAATAGCATTTCCACCACTCTCTCTTTTCTTTCTATTCTCTTTTTTGATTTCTCAACTAAGGAATTGGAAGTAGAAATATTTCAATCTCAAGAATTATTACGGTAAATTTATGAAAGAAAAAAATCTACAATTTAAAAAATTCTGTCCCGTCAAAAGTAAAAAGCTCTAGTTCAGATTTGGGCAAAATGTATTTCTATATCTATTTATGCAATATATGTTTATTTCAGCATTTTTAAGAAGTGGTTGCGAATAATTGGTGTGTGCAATTTTATAATATTAATTCTGTAAAATAAATTTAAATTTAGATTTAAACGTACGTGTAACATTTATAGGAGTGCTCCAGTGAAGCAAAACCTTTGGGGTTAATTTATATCATTAAGTTTAAAAGACAAATAATTGGTAAAACAAGAAGAAAAAAAAAACACTCAAATTTAACGATTACCCTTGAACTCATTTTCGTGCTATTTAGTACTAGTTTTTTCTTATCTTATTACTTCGAAAAGGAAGAAAAAAAAGGGAAAATATTGAGCGCTATGGTACCTACAAATGACCTGGACTAGTTCATACCAAATGAATTAGAGTAGGCATATGGTATCCACTTATATTAATCATATACACACTAATTAATTATATTAAAAACTTATATCAATTAGTTTTTCATATGGTTAATAATTAATAGTCATTTGTCATATAGACCTCTCTCATTCTATAAAATGATATGGTTAATTATTAACCATACAAAATTGGTTTGTATAAATTTTCGGTACAAATTACTTATATTTTTATATATGTATAGACAATATATCTAATTTTTTTGGTAATGATTGAATATTTTAGTCGTTACAACCCTAATTTATACAAATATTTTAATACCAGTGCGAGTCCAGTGGTTATGGTCGGAATAAGCAATGATACCAAACACTGTGCATCACCACAAAAATGGCAAGTTTTTGTTTATGGTTCTAAAAATAGCAGTTTGAGGAAATGCTTTCACGTGAAGTAATTCTTTCCAGGATTTGTCAGTGAAGTATGGGTTGTACGTAGCCAGCAATAAAGGTTTTGAATTTTTTTCTCCTTTTAAAAAAAAATAAAAAAAATTCAAGAGCAAATCTCGGTCGCTGCAGTGCGTATTGCTAATGTGTTGCACTTGACGCTTGTGATGCACCGATAGTTTCTAATTTAACTTGAGAGAAGGGTAAACAATACGTACCTAGTAAGTTATGCGTGCAGCAGATGCACTAATTGGTTTTGGAATAATTACGATGTCTAGAGCGATTTGATAGTCGCAGGTGCAACCTTTAAGATTTTAGCAATTACAGAGACTGTCCAAAGGTTAACCATATGCCGAATAGTCAATAAGGGTCACGCTAATTGTTAGTTACTCTTTCTAATTTCACATTGATTTTTTTACCATAATTGGAAAGGGAAAAAAAAAACAAGAAAAAATAAAATACATAATTAACATGTTGTCCTGCAACATATAACTAAGATTTCCGATTTCTCAAACTACGATTTCAAAGAGGGCTCCAAGTGTATACTTTTATTTACTCTGGGGCTTGGTGATATCAAAACTAGTTTAAGGGATTGATCATAATTAGCAGTAGCTTTTGTTTTTTCGAGCCGAGCTAAGCCGAGCCGAAATTGTCCTATTTAGGCTCGATTTGTATAAGTCTTATTCGAGCCAAACTCAAACTTATTCATAAATATTTTGGTTCATTTGAATCAATTGATATTATTTGCTATTTATCTAATACATAATAAAACAAATATCATTAAATTGAATCTTTTATAGAATTGTCATTAATAACTATATACTAACAAATATATGAAATAATTACAATATTATATAGCTCTTTCAATTTAATCTAGAGTTAAGGTAGAGTTAAAAAAAATGCATCATGTAGAAATAGGACAAAAAAATTTCAATTTATTAGATTATGCATGAACTAAATATTTTTATATACGTAAAATAAAACTTCCATTTAAAATATATGTAAAAATGCGTGAATGAAATGAGTCTGGACCATTAACAAAGATAATTGTTTAAACACTAGTAGTTTATCTAATGGATTTTATTTTATTGTTTAAACTTGATTTATTAATTAAATAAATTAATCCAAACCAATTATTTGACTAATGGAGTATGAACTTTTCGATGAATTACTCCCATCACTTGCATCCCACCGTCCATGTTTCAACCAAATTTGTTGTTGATCCCCATAGTTACATTTGCGACGGAAACAGTCCCCAAGTCCAGAAAAAGTGAGATTTGGTCCTATAGTTTAAGAAAGTTGACATGATTGGTCCCTTCCAGAGTTTCTTCACATGGTAAAATTCCTAAAATTCACACATTAGGTGACCTTATTAATGAAAATGATTGAACAAAGAATAAATTTTCTAAACTAAATAACATATATAGTTGTCTCTTGATATGATTTTCATCTTTTAATATGACTTTCAACTCATAATAAGTACAAATTACTTGTATAAAATTAGGTATTTAGGGTTTAGTTGGTTCCAATAGGTGACCTTATTAATGCAAATGATTGTACAAAGAATAAATTTTCTAAAATAAAAAAAATACAAAGTTGTCTCTTGATATGATTTTCATCTTTTAATATGACTTTCAACTCATAATAAGTACAAATTACTTGTATAAAATTAGGTATTTAGGGTTTAGTTGGTTCCAAGCTTTTCATTTTTTTTTTTTAAACTGAATAACATTTGCCTGTTCAACTTTTAAGCCGAATTTATCTGCTATTTTAGTTTAAATAAACTGAAAGTTTTAAATTAGATGCATCTAATTTTTTTTAATTTTATTTTAATTTTTTTAAGCAAAAATAAACTATCTTGCTTGATTAGAACCTGCAACCAAACAAATGTTGTTTCAATTGAAATTGTAGTGATAAAATATTTGGATCAAACTAGGGGAACCGACATTGTAATTAACCCTTTATTTTCTATATTGAAATAATCAAGATGAAACTAGTGGGGTACCATGCATGACTCATCACCTGTCTGATTTGTAGAAAAAATTTCCCAAATAGAAATTATTAATGATCACTTTGAATGTAAATAGAAAAGTGATCCGTGCTCAGCTGCTTGTTTCCAACCCCCAACTACCAAACATATACCTCTGTCACGGTCCCTCAATCCTACATTCCTATACATACATACATACATAATTATATAAAAGAAAAATAAAATTTTTACATGCATAGTTATGAAATTAAGAAACCACAATTTAGAACACTAATGAAGTTTCTTAAAAATCTAACTCGAATTGTTTTTATTAATTGGTGCGTGATCAAGGCCTTTTCTTTTAGGTTTTAAATCGGTTGGTTCATTTGTGAACATATTATAAACAGATTGCTCCAAAGCTGTCCACAAGCAGCTTTGGAAAATATCTATGAAACAATTAAGTATGAGCTGAGCTACAAGTCACACTCTTACTTAGTACAACTTCCACTTGTTAAAAAAACATTCCAAAGAAAAAAGGCACAATAACGACCGGAAGAAAAAGTGCTCCGTTCATCAAATATTGAGTGAAGCTTCAACAAGAGAGAAATAATAGTCTCATTTACAAAATTTACCCGATTCTCTTACCCAAAAATGTGGAAAGTATAATTTTTAAGATGTGATTGGTTTCTAGGCGTATTGTTTTTTCCACATCAGCATGTAAGAAAAAATTGAATAGAAATTTGGGATGAGAAAAACATTGGCCTAAATAGAAAAGGTACTTTCACCGAAAGAACTTGACATAATAAAGGGGAGGTATTTGGAAAAGGGAGCAACATAGAGTGAAAGTGAAACGATGTTTTATTGTTGGTGTTGAATGAAAAAGGTGTCTTTGAAGGTAAACAAAACGACAATCTTTCTTTTGCCTTTTATCTAATTGGAAACGCATAATGTCACACTCGACAAGGGACACATTCCACTCATTGGGTTCTGTGTGCGTGCGTGCGTGGCATTTCCTTCGGGCGCTTGCACATGAGGTCGGTAGAGTTGTGGTATTCAGACTAATCTAGCCGGTTGAACAGTTTAAGCCGCAAACGTATTAATCGGAACCCCACCAATTATTCTACCCAAGATTGCGGAAAAACAAAATTGTAGAAATAAATCTATAATAATACAGCAAAACCAACAAGATCATAAAGAATGGCGCACAAGAGCTCGCAAAATATAATTGGTATTCTCATCTCTCTCGTTATAATATAAATACACAGCTGCTCTAATGTATTTATAAAGGCCTAAAACAAATCTTATCCACAACAGAAAACTGAAATTGATTTAAAATAGATAACACCGCCTCGGTAATTCACATCCGACTAACGTGACCCACATTCCAACATGGCCACGTTTGAACGACCACCGTCACGACTCACGTTTGAACGTAAAAACTGGAACGAAACCAGCAGCTTTCAGCTTCAGTGCGCTACGACATCACTCCCAAAGCATACTTTAGCGAAGATGGATCTTCTCGCAAACTCTATAACGTTCCGAAATTTGTCCAATTTAATAAGAAACAGAACTTTTGTTCTTTTAGTTTCAAATGGGGCTAATTTGACTCTATGCAGATATTCTTCCTTTGGGTACCAAAACCACCAGTCACATCATGCCACGTCAGAAATTACAATACAAGTTATCAAATTGCACATTCACCCCACCATATCTTCACTATCACAAAAACACCCCGACCCACAAGCCACCTTATCACTAACCCAGAAATAAAAAATAACAAAATGAACAAACCCACCAGTGTGTGGCGCCTATAAACACACTGTTATATACCGAACTGCCATGGGAGAGACCCAGAGAGAGAGAGAGAGAGAGATGGGGAACTGCCAAGCCATAGACAATGCAACCATATTGATACAACACCCAAGTGGCAGAGCAGACAAGCTCTATTGGCCTGTAACAGCCAAAGAGGTCATGAAATCCAACCCCGGACATTACGTGGCGCTTCTCCTCACCACCACCGCCATATGTCCACCAGCCAATGCCGCTGATAAGTCCGCTGTCAATCATAATGGCAAGGATACGGTACGAGTAACGCGTGTAAAACTCCTCAGGCCGACAGATACGCTGATCCTCGGCCAAGTTTATAGACTCATCACTAATCAAGGTTGGTCAACCAGTACTGCTTTTAAGCGTAAAGAAAAAGGAAACCTTTATTTTAATTTTTGAAAACTGATTTTGTTAATGCAAAGTAAAGTGTTGAAATTTAAAATGTTATATCGTAGGACAAAAAAGCAAATAAAGTTAGGGTGGATATCCATTGTTTTGATAAAAATCTTATTTGGTACTTACAGTTTCAATTAAAAAACTGATAGTTACTAAATTTGAAATAAGCGACGGAGTTATTTGCCCATCACAAATGGTTATAAAAAGACTAGTTTACCCTAGAAATAAAATGCGAGTCAATTAATATGATTTTGATCATCCATATCACAGATCAACTCTTTCACTTGTTCAAAACTTGGGATTGATACTGTTGCAATTTAAATTATTTAGATGAAATATAATTTCTCTTGCAGCAATGAGAACTATTATTGTAATTAACATTAAAAGATAAACATTCAAATATCTAGCAATTGGTAGACATGCAGTATGACTCAGACTTTGAAAACTAAAATTTGTGTAATTTTTTGGATTGCAGAGGTAGTGAAAGGGTTAAGTGCCAAAAAACATGCAAAGATAAAGAAGAATCAGAATGAGTCAACTGATACGAAAGAAAGGATGAAACAGAAGCCAAATTTGGATTTTGAGTTGCAACCAAACAATTCTGAAATGGACAAGAACAAGCAGGTGAACGTCTTCATATTTTAACAAGAAACGATTTACGTACAGACAATTATGTACCAAACTGGACAAATACTTGTTACATCTTGCGCGTACACATGTTTGTATGTTTTTGTACGTATATCATTACCCTTTTTTAAAAAGAAATTTAGCTAAAGTTTGGGAAATCAATTTCTGATTATGTGCAACATCAAATCAGGTGCAAAAACACGGAAAACACCAGTCGACAAGGACGACAAATTCTGCCACTAAATTGAGACAATGGCAGCCTTCACTAAATAGCATCTCGGAGTCCACAAGCTGATTACATATGTTTCTCACATTTAGCCTATCCCGTTCACTGATGTATCGAACAAGCCCGCACAAATATATTCTAATGGGTATGTAACTTGAAGAGTCAAGATAAAAACTGAGAAATTTCTCTACTGGCATGTTCAGCTTTATGAAGGCTGTAAGTCCCAAATGGGAGACAGTGCATTCAACATGATTGTAATCAGACTCTGTTTCATTTACTAAATTGGCTACACAAATTGCGATATCAGGTTTTTTTTTTTTTTTGGCCATATTTTTCATTTTTTGATATGTTTTGATAAAGCTTAGTTGAGTGATTTCAACAAAGGGACTTGATATTACATGAGCACATGAAAATTTTTAGGCCCTGTATATAAGCAGAGATCTCGTACACTTACTAAACTAGGTGTGCACTATAGGATGATCAGAACAAGGCGATGCCAGCAAAGAAATTTCATCATCTATACGCTACAATGGGGCAATGGTTTATATAGAGGAATGAATACAGTGGCGAGTCACCTTAGATAAAGATTAGTAGATTACTAAGAACTCTACTTTAGATGAGATAAATTCTCAAAAATAGATTTCAGGGTTATGACTGAGTAGCCTCAAACACAACTCTACCATATCCGAGGCTATTCCGAGAGAAAAACATTCAAACTAAGTTTTCTTCTTAGTTTTTTTTTTTAAAAAGAGATGGTGCCGAAAGGAAAATATAAAGATTTGTTCTTGGTTTCCGTCTCCTCGAACCAAAATCATGACAAGGCAAATTGGTTCTACGATTATATCTTGTAACCATCACTCCTTCACGCAGCAGAAAGAAGTTACTTTCATCTGATTTGTTATTATTCCTCTGTGAGGATGGAAACAATAAGAAAACAATGGTGTCTCGAACAATTATATCTTTCTCAAAATACAAACAGAATACAAAAAAGGACGAAAGCAGAATTTACAAATTCTAAAACAACTGCGATAACACGCCCTAGTTTTCAATTTTACTTCACCTTTTCAACAACAATACCTATATGTTTTAACATGTAGTAACGCTCTAATGAATGTGTACAAAGTGACAATAAAAAAAAAAAAGAAAAGAAAACATTAGGCATAACGCTCTTATGAAAGTATACAAAGTGACAACAAAAAAAAGAAAACATGTTTCATAACTTTATTTGAACAATGGAAAAGATACAAGAAAAAAAGTCATCTCATCTCATGCACGAGCAATGAATACAGGAGTGAGGGAATTTAATGGTACCTGTAATCATCTTTTTTGACTGAAACAATCATAATGAAGTTCTTTAATGCTGTGGCACAACAATCATTTGTACCACCCAAGTAGCCCATTGATCTGTCTCTTTCCTTCACATTCCACACAATAAGGCTAGCAAAAAAGTTAGCACAAAGGTAACTTTTTACTTGTTTTTCCATGCTTCAATTTAAAAATGAATGCCTTCAACTATTTTAAGGAAAAAGAAACCTTTGGTTTAAACAATACGGAGAGCAAACATGAGCATGAAAGGTGGTTTCAGTGGCATTGATTAGATTCCCCATGTTCATATATGAAATCAATAATCATAAATTATTGCAAAGGTGGTTTACGTGCCAATAATAATGTACTGAAACTGTACAAACAACTATGTGATTAGATCATTTGCATCTTATTTTTAAGAAAAAGACAGATACACTTTGATGAAATTATATAGGTGTATGTACAGTATATAATTTTCTATACATATATCATTACGAGTAAAGAAATGCACATAAGAAACTGCACTCCTGCAGTGGTACATCTTCACATGGCATTCCTTCGTTATAACATTAGAGTCCAACCAATTTCAAAAGCAATCATTAGCACAGTCTACCAAGTACTAATGGAGATATCAGCAGCATATTATTTTTTGGAATTAGATATGGCTCCACCTAATTGAATCAGATTTGGTATTTCTAACACTATAGTGTCATGATTTAGTCACTACTTTAGGATTATCACAATTTTAATTTTGCCAAAGATTGTGGCCTGGTATCGCAAATGTGATCCTAGTTTCAAGGGTGGATCTACACTCTATGAAGTTAAATATTAATAGAAAATTCCTTAAAAGCAATTATTCACTTCTTATACAGTATGAATACGATGAGCACGGTAATGTGAAAAATATAATAGTTCTTATATTTACATGAAAATCTAACTAGAATTGTGAAGCTAGAAGGATCCCATTTCCTCTCTTAAAGTATCCTGTCGGGGGAAAAAAAAAGAAGCAACATTTAGCAATCAAAAATAGCAAAGAGCTTCAAAATATCTTCCTGTTACGACAAAACCAGAAATAACACTTGTCCAAGAAAACACGCCCCTCTCACGTCTTTCAGTAGAAACCTTGTGGGCATTCTCATTTCACACAAATATACAACAAATCTTGTGTATATAAATATGCACACAGGTGTTCTACACGAACAATGAAAACAACTAAACAAGAACATTAACTTCTTAATATCATAATGTCCTAAATAGTAGCTTTATGTTTTTCTTTTTTGGCAAGTAAAATAGATTTATGTTCAAAGATGCAGTAATGCTCTGCATGACTGAATACAAATTGAGAACAAAAGGAGAAAACAAGCTTCACAACTTCACTTGGACAGTGCAAAAGAAGGCGTATAAAAATGAAATAAAAAACTAAGAACCCAGAAAAGAAAAGATTATCTCATCCATGCACAAGTCATGAATACCGGAGTCAGAGTGGGAGAATACAAAAGTACCGTAAATCATTTTTTTATAGATGTAACAGTTAACTCCACTCAACTAAATGATTTTTAGAAACGTGGTATATATATATATATATATATAATTTGTGCTCATTTTTTATGTTTAAATTTATTTGACTATAAAAATGATCCAATAGTTGAAGAAAAAAAAGCATCGATACTCTTCCTAAAAAAACTTTAATACTCTCGTAAAAAAATATTCAAAATTACTCCCTAAAAAATAGCAATACAAGATATAAAAAAAAACAATGAATTAAAACAAAAAGAAATTATTCCATTTGTTCATTACCATTAAAAAAAATCCAACGGTTAAAAAAAATAAAACCAAAAACATTGATGCTCTCATAAAAAATATCCAAAATCACTACTTAAAAAATAGCAATACAAAATATAAAAAAGTCTAATGAACGAAAAAAAAAAAAAAAGAAACTATTCATTTTGTTCCTGCAACAACATAGTTTTACTTTTTTAAAAGTATAATTCTTTGATTTGAATACGTCTTTTTCTTTTCTTATGACAGATTGTTTATATAGTTCATTCTTTTTTTGGTGGATGTTGTGGTACATATGTATGTAAAGATTGTTTTTATTTTTTCCTACAACTAAAACATAACCTTTTTTCTTCTTTTTTGCTCTCTTTATATTTTTTTTAATTAATTTTTCGATTATCTTTTAGTATTGAATACATTTTTTTATCTTTTTACTATTTCATCTAATTTTTTCAGTGTGAATATGTCTATTTGTATATTTTTTTCATCTAATTTTTTCAGCATGAGTACATCTATTTGTATATTTTTTTCATCTAATTATTTATATATTTTTATCTCTTTAACTTTTTAATTTGTCTTTTTTTT
>MKEJ01005211.1:0-22600 GCA_001753735.1 Embelia ribes | reverse complement strand
AACTTAAGTTTTGGATCGATTCAACAGCTGTTGGATCGATCAAACTTGACCTTTGGATCGATGACCAACATGAATTAATCCCCAATCCGAGGCCACAATTTTGATCAAAAACTTCTGAAAAGACTCATAATCACTCCTAGACATATATAAAAGTATTTTACAACTTACGAAATGACGTTTGAATGTCTATACTTCATAACGCATCCCCGACACATACACCATATTTTCTCGTTTCTCGAGGCTCATTCCACCCAACAAACTTCACACACACCTACATGACACCAAATCCATGGTACTCACACTCCACAATATCGACATGAATATCATTCCACACCTCGACCACAACACGGATAATTTCATACTACGACTATGACACAATACATATACCTGCCACGACAACATGATATGTATATACATGCACACCACATCGACATGAGACGTCATAAATAAATGTTACTATAATTCGTACAATAATAATATTTACTTATGCGGAAATTGACGTTACAAGCGCTTTCAAAGTTCTTATTGGAATTCTAATAGCAATGTATAGATTAATAGGTACTATTTATTTAAATCAAAGAGGTGTATAACATTTAGAGGAATTACCAAAAATGATGTGGAAGTTAACTAATTCTACCTATCCTAATTGAGTAACCGAAATCATTCGTATGAATGTCATAAGAAGCTAATAGTATCATCTTCATCACTTCCTTTTTCCGTTATTATTCCAAGAAAATTTGGTCTTTATCTGTTGTTTAAAAGCTTTGTCCTTTAGTTTTCTTAAAATTCTCTCAATGGCGCTGACAAATTCTTCTTTCTTGTGCTGCAGACCATGCTTGCAAAGGCTATTGCAACAGAGTGCAACACAAAAAATTTTAACATCTCAGCATCATCTATTGTGAGCAAATGGCATTATATGTTATTTAAGAGCGTTTATTCCCGTTTTTACTTTTTTATGTTCTACTGTTGAATGCACATATAACTTTAAGTTCTTCCAGGATTGCATAAAACAAAAGGACTAAAAAATGATGGAGAGTAATTATCAATGGCATCAATTGCACTAGATACTCTTATTCTAATAAAGAGAAGAATACGAATCGTATTAAAAAATTTATGATTCTCTATGAAGCACGGATTCTAATATGGGTGTGGATTCAGACACATGTGCAGATTCAGACACAGGTACGGACTTAGATTCAATAATTTTTAAAAACATAAGCCTCAGACATGGCGATGATTCGTTTTTTTTTCTAATTTATTAGTGTTTTTTTATAAGTTAATAAAATTATAGATCAGAGGTTGCTTATAGAATATCACTAAAAATATGATATATAAAAGTAGTATCAAACACCGAAAAAACTGATATATAGCATTAGTTCTTGAGTTCTTAGAAAAGACAACTAGCAACTTCACAACCTAGTAAACTAACTCACCAAGTCCCAACTATCAAAAGACGCACAAACATGTCAAACACATTAACTATTAAAACCACCAAATTATTTAGCCAAGTAATGTAATTTTTTAATGTGGCCTTTCAGTTGCCTTTGTCATGTATAAAAAGACCAGATGGGTTGTAAATAAATCAGACTTGACATATGAATGAAAATTAAAGTATTGGAATTGTGATTGACACTCGTTTGTGTCTCTAATTTTTCTATTCATTCTTACTTTTTAAATTTCTCTCAAAAATAATTTCTTTTGTTCATCACCTACACTGCGTCAAATCTTTCACGAAGATCTACAAACTCCCTCATCTAATCATGGAAATCAACAATTTGGCTATCGTTATTCAACAATTGTGTCCAGGGGAGAGCAAAATTCGGTTCCCGAACCCGAAATTCGGGTTCGAGTTCAGGTTCGGTTTTTTTTTCTTCAAAAATTCGGGTTCGGGTTTGGATAATTCGGGTAATTGAAACAACGTCGTTTTATATTATATATATATATAAGAAACGACGTTTTATGTATATAATTTGGGTTCAGTTCGGGTAATTCGGATTCGGGTTTTAGTCTAATTCGGGTTCGGTTCGGGTTTCTTGTTTCTATTTCGGGTTTAGGAATTTCGGATTCGGGAATTTCGGGTTTAGGTAATTCGGGTTCGAGAATCTCTTTTTTTTGTTTTTTGGGTAATTCGGGTTGGGTACACCCGAATACTCACCCCTAATTGTGACCTGTGTGTCCCCCGAGTAACATTCAAATTAATAAATGGAACTTCAGACATACCTCATGGTGAGTTCGACACGTGTCCTGGAGTGTATAAGTATGTCGGTGTCCCCGGTGAGTCCGATATGGATATGTCACCCGATTTGGATTGCCCATGCTTCCTAGATGACGCTATTATTTATGCCATTGCTTAACCTGAAAGTCGGCACTAAGACCCGTCGATCTTTCAAGTTATCAAACTTGCAAGTCTAAGCATCAATTTATCACTTTCCCCCCAAAACATACTTGTGAGTTGTTTTCAGTCTTGATGTTTTATTTGAGATGCACATGGTGTCCAGTTCTGTTCTGTTCTTATATATAATTATGAATTATATAGGATAAACGTATTGGAGAACCATCCAACAACTCTTGTTTGAAATGAGCTTTTTAGCATAGTAAGAGTGTTGTTGTTTCAACCATTCTTACTCCATAATGATGTGACAAAGGTCACTAGCATAATGTGTTCTTTATTCACATGCGGAGTTTGCATGTCATTACAGGTGACTCGGAGAAGTTGATAAAAGTTTTATTTGAGCTTGCTAGACACCATGCTCCATCAACTATATTTCTTGATGAAATTGATGCCATCATCAGTCATCGAGGTGATGGACGGAGTGAGCAGGAAGCAAGCAGGCGCTTAAAGGCACAACTATTTGTTCAGGTAAACTTTGATAGTTGACAATTTTCATGTTCCAAAAGTAAGTTTTAAGGAAAGTGATAGCAATAGCAGTACTGTTTCTTACCCTTGCTCGCTTTTGTTAGTTGATTCCCGGTTCGAAAAATATCCTTTTCCGTAGTTGACCAATGAGAATTTAAGTGTGTTGGGATATCTGTTCCTTTCACCTTATATGAAGGACCAGGCCGGTCAGAGGGGTAACTTGATGTTATGAAGGGCCATGTGCACTTATAGTTATCATTCTAAAATCAAACACTTACTTCAAAGAGGTTCCATCGAACTATAGTTTTTGAGCCGTATCTCACCAAACTAAGGTGTCCAACTTGCAGATGGATGGTTTGACTATGACAGATGATCTTGTTTTCGTCCTTGCTGCTACAAATCTTCCCTGGGAGCTCGATGCCACTATGATGCGGCGACTTGAGAAATGGGTATCCCTTTGTTGGACTAATCATGATTTCATCTGGTCTCTCATAGAACTAGATAATAATCACAATACTTGTTCTATATCAAATCTTTTCAAATTCAAGTCAAGGCAACTAAGCATTTTCTCCCAAATGTTTATTTGATCCGGTGGTTCCAGAAAATTAATATGGACTGGAAAGAAATCCAAGTAGAAATACAGTCTATTGACAAAGAATTAATATTGTTTCCATGGTCAATCCTTTCATCTCTTGATTGACAAAGAAAACAGTCTATGCTTTGAGCCCCGGCTCACGGCATACATCACGAGTTGACTGACAACTGTATCATTATCATATGAAATACAACATGCTATAGAACCTAGGAACATGTTTAGTGACTTGGCCACTGAAACAGTCCTCAGGAACTTTCTTGTGAACAAGCCTGTTTAGAATCCTCCAAAAACTATTTCCATCTCCCGAATTTCTATTTGAACAAAAAGAACGGATAACATGAAGTCTTGCCTCTCTTGCTGCTACGATAGCACTGAGTGCAGTCAGCACCTATTGGTACAATTTCATTCTTTATAGAGTTGAAACTCGCTATTTTGAAACGATTGTTTTCTTGAAAATTTCAGTGCTTGCAGTCCTAAAACCAGTAGAATCAAGAAAGAAAAGTGAAAACAGAAAACCCAGGTTGCAACCATAAACAACTACTTTTTACTCATTAGAATTGAGTCCATGTTTTATGCTTGACCTGGTGCCAGGTTTTTGTTCCTCTTCTGGAACCAGAAGCTAGAAGAGCCATGTTTGAGGAACTATTGACATCACCATCCGGTGAGACCTTTCCATATGATTCGCTGGTCGAAAAGACTGAAGGCTTTTTGGGATCAGATATACGGTTGGCATGCAAAGAAGCTGCAATGCAGCCTCTGAGACGATTGATGTCTGTTCTTGAACAGAAGCAAGAAATAGCACATGAGAATGGCAAGCCTTTTGATCCATCATAAACATGTGTACTGTGTAGATATATAATCGTACGCCAGATAATACATGCCCCAATAGATTCTAATTAAATATCCATTTACTATTATGCAATAAGCAAAGGGGCATGTGTTGCGTTCTGTTATGCTGCTGGCGTGAGATGGTTTACACCGATAGAGGAGGAAAACTATGCCTTTTAACATGGGATAATTATTATCAATAAATATGCATTCACGTCACGACTGTGTGCTCATTTTATTTCTAATAATATGATGATATACCTTTTAACATGGGATAATTATTATCAATAAATATGCATTCACGTCACGACTGTGTGCTCATTTTATTTCTAATAATATGATGATTGTTCGCATAACTTCCTACTAATGGACCAATTGAACCCGGAAACATTGAGACGGCTTTGAGAAACACTAGGCCATCTGGCCATCTGCATACTCACTGTTACGAAAAGTACGACAAGTATGGCAGTCAAATACTCCAATGAAGACTGAGTACTTTTTATCGTCATAACTATTCCAAATATTAGGTTTACCCAAACATATTGTTGAAAATAGATGTGACGTATGTTTTTGTTCCACTTAACAGTTGTTTTGGTCTTTTAGACTTGCTGCTAAAGATGTTGCTGTAGGCTAACCTTTTGAATTAGATTGCTGATCTTTGAGAAGGATGCAATCCTAAGCAGTCAACCTCGGAGCAAAGAAAATCTCTTCTCAAGTATTTAAAAAGTCCTTCAATCAAAATTTATTTGTGAATTAATGAGAACTTCGACTATTGAGTCTAAAGCCCTAATCTTGGAAACCGAATTCGTGGAAAGCATTGCTCATAAGTTTATCAACAATCCTTAACGTCACATCCTCCAATGAAGAATTCTCACACCAAAATGCAGCGCTAAGGAATTTGGAAAAGGAAAATAGAATACAAGTACCATAATTTCTATTATCGAGAGAAAGGTGCAACTTTTCCACTTTAGCTTTTTTTTTTTCCCTGGAAAATATGAAACGGATAATTGCAACACGTAGCTTTAGACTGTCATTGGCAGTCTAAAGCTTTTGCTCTTGAAAGCCGGCAATCGTGTTATTGTGTTTGGAAAAGATGTGATTCTTACTTTTCAACATCTACTTTATCTTTTTATGCATCATTTTTAAACGCAAATTGGAGTTTTTTAAAAAATTGACTCTGCGTCTTCCATCAATATTATCAATTAACAAAATAGCCTCGATAACACAATTTACATTCCTAGTGCTTGCCCATCACAATTTTGTCATAAAAATATCACTTGATTATATTTTTACCAAACACCAAATTATTTATCTATATAATATTCAAAATTTATTCATGACAACTAGCTTTGCAATCAATCAACTTTTTAAAAGCGAACTTGAAAATCACCACTATTACCCAACTAATCCTTCAATTCTCAGATTTAATACGTAGGAATCCACCAATTGTGTTCCACTCTAAAATCACAGAGCTTCACCAATTTATTAGAAAGGGCAGCTAACAACAAGCATATTGACTCAAGAAAGTAAACTAAACCCCATTCCAAAAGTGCCTTTAGTGACGCGTAAATTAAACATAGCATAACTCTGAACATCATCTCCACACAAAACGAACCATAGAAAGTACTCAAAATGATGGCCAAAATTATCATTTGGAAAACACTGAGATACTTGTAACAAAACGTGTTCTTCAAAACCGGTTCAATGGGTCAGCTGCCTTGCCTGATCTTGCATCAGTCCAAGCTTTTGCAATTGTTCGCTTCATATCTTCATCCCCCTCCTCATACATATTCTACAAAACAAGATAGACAAAATTACTAAATATAAGAATTGTATGATGAAGAAAATAAAATGCACAATGTCGATAAAGCTTATCCTGTACCTTCATCAAGTCCATGATCCCTGCCATTGGATCTCGTTCCTTGTCCAGGTTCGGTTTCAGCTGTAAACCACAAAAACAATCAGCTTCATGGAAGTATTAAGCAAGGAGAATGCTACATAAATCTGTTTTGTCAATAATGAAACATACTTTATCCTCTTTGAACTGCAAGTCCAACCAGTTCCCTTTTGAAGCTTTGACCAGTGTGATGACTACCCTGTTCTGCTTAACCAGAAGCTTACATTTCTCAGGCACAATCTCTTTGTTCAATTTCAGTATCGCACACCTGTAATTCTTCCCTTGTACATCATGAAATTTCACATCAACCGACATTGGCTTAAAACTAGTCTCCACTTTTTCCTTGTCAACACCTTCCAAGGATACATATATCTTGGACACGACAAAAAAGCTAATGTGAAAATGTTTAGCAACAAAATAAATAAGGCCAACTTAAAAAGAGGCAATTTAAATAAGAAAAGAGAGCACATCATCTCTCTCTTAAAACAAGAATATTTGACTAATTTCTTCAGCAAAGAGGCTAGAGCAAAACACATTAGGAACAATTATGAAAAAGTAAATCAGTTAACTTCACCAGAAGATTAAAAGTCTACCTTGATTTTATCATTATCTTGGTCCCAGCTAAAAGATGAAAGAGTAACATAGTTCAAAGCAGTATTCGACACCACTGTTGACGATGAGAAAGGAGTCTGGATCGGAGCAGGAGTCTGGATCGGAGCAGGAGCCGAGGATTGAGGAACTGCATCAGAAGCTGCTTCTTCCGATAGCTATAATGAAAAATTAAAAACTTGTTTGGATATGGAAGCATTGTGACTACAAAGGACATTATTATTAAAAAAGAGGCAGTTATCAAGATGGACCACGGGTTTAGGCAACTTTCAAATTTTAATATTATACAGACACCAAGTAATAGCATAGCCCTCCCGCTGAAATACGCACCTTGTGATCACATAGTGCTCACAATGAAATCAAAAACCTATGTAAAAAAACAGCCATAGAAGTATAGTCTTCAAGTTGAAATGATTACTAGGTCTATAGCCTTCAATCAGCCTATCAAAACCGATTGATCCGAGCTCTTGGAAAGGGGTTTAAATTCATATATTAACAATTTTTACACTAAAATATAGAACATTTCATGGTTTTCTTAAAATTATGGGGGTGCTGTAGATTGTAGTCCCCTAGCAAACTTATCGCGCTGTCCCCAGGCCATTACACATATGGAATCGTGCTACGCACAATGCTTCAGCTTACAGAAAGGGCAGCATTCAAGGGAAGTAAGTTAGAGAATAGTTTGTCGCACACCCTTTGCACTATTGACCCAAAACAACCTATAACATTGTGTTCGGACTAGATGTTCTAAATTCGTAAAGATGATATATAGAGACTTCACAGAACTGCAATGCTAACGCATTACTCTCGCCACCTCATACTTTGCAGCTTGTTTTCCCACAACTGGCTCATTGTTATTATTCCTAGAAACCCCTACTGGCTCATTATTATTCATAGAAACGCCTAAAATATGCTTTGATTTTAAATCTGTTTAGCATGTTTCCCACTTCTGGGACGGAAAATTTTAATTTGTCAATCAAGTGCTATAAAATTGTTTCCAATTAAAACTTAGGAAGAGAACTACCCAAATTGAAGATAAAAAAAATAAAAATAAAAAAAGAAAAATAAAACCCCAGACCTAATGTAACCAAAGGGTTTTAAAGGTTAAGTATTGCTAAAAATGATTAAAATGAAATCAAAATGAATTCTTTCTCAACATCATTAGGTACAAATACACCAGCATTGGTGCAATATGAAACTTAAACTCTCCTACATCCGATAGCTATAAAGGCATTCCCACCAGGACATCTCTTTTCATCTCCTAAATTTAATCTCTATACCTAAAACTCTAATAAAACTCTAAAATAGAGGATGAAATATAGAGATTCCTCACACCAGACCCTTAAACCCTATAATAGTACCGGGGATAAAGAGTAGTCCCCTAGTTTAAAACTTATAATAGTCCCCGGTATGAATAGTAGTCTCCTAGTTTAAAAACCAATCTCTAAGCTTTTCAGATTTTTTGCTTCAAAAGCTGGATCGTATTTGGTTAAGCAGCTTCTTAAGCTAAGCCTTTCTATTGTTTTGACCAAAAAAAAAAAAACCCTAGAAATATTAAGTTAACTGCGTCCAGTTTTTCCATAGGCATAAAAAAGCCAGCATATTTTCCTAGGAGCAAAACCAAGCAAACGCTGAATGGTATTACAAACACTAGTATCAGCAATTCCTAAAATTTATCCACTAAAATTTTGGGCAGGGGCGAATTTTGAACAGCGGAAAAAAAAAAAGAAAAAGAAAAAAGTTTGACCTAACTCGGTTCACTTTGAGTTCAATTTATTGATACAAAGTACGAACGCGGAACAAAACACTAGAATATTACTACACCACTTATAAATTCATTCCATGAAAAAAAAAAAAAAAAGAGAGAGAGAGATAGCGGGAGCAAATACATATATGCATATGCGTGTGTGTGTATTTGAGAAAGAGAAGAGACCTTTTCCAAGTTGCGGATTTCAGAGGAAATGAGAGAGACGATTCGGGGCCTCTTAGCTATGCTCTGAAGGTGACGAAGCTCCTCCAACTCTAGCTCCAATTCGCTCGCCATTCTTCCCACAGAGAGAGAGAGAGAGAGAGAGAGAGACTGCTAGAACGTCTTTGCTGGTCCAGTGAAATTATCTTAGGCCTTTGGTTTTCCGAATAAAATTATTATGATGATGATTCTAGAACAATCCCGAGGGATTTTGGATATGGGCCGATTGGGTAGATCACAGATTATATTGGCCTGTAACATATTTATTTGGGCCCATTTTGGCCTATACGAACTCATTTCGGATTTTGCAGCCCATACCTCGTTTCTTTAGGGTCAGTTTTTAAAAGCTGATAGCTAATTTTTTTTTATAGCTGAGTTTTTTATTTTTGATAACATGTATAAAGTTTTTGTAAAAATTTTGTAAACAGTTAAGAATAATTGGATTTATTATATTTCAGATTAAGAGAATACAAGGATGAATTGAAAGACTGTCAAAATAAATGATGTTTTTATTGTACTCATGGAGATTTTAAGTTAGAATTACTCATGGAAGAAAATTCTGCGTTTTGAAAGCTGAAGAGAAAATGTTAAAACCAAACAAGTTTTTTAACTTTTTAAAAACTGAAAATCGAAAAATTGACGATTTATAAAACATGGCTTTCATTTTCCCTGTTTTTATTTTCTAACATCAAGTTCCAAATAAATTCTCCAGTTTTAAAACTCAGGTTGAAACCCATTTTTGAATATTTTATCCTTAGAAACAATTGTGAACTCAAATCATCCAATTCATGAAAATTAATTCGATATGCTAAGCACTGTATGTGCATCTTGGGGGTTTTTTATTATCCCGCATTTGCATGGCACAAATATCGTTAATACTATAACATATTTCAATTTCAGTGTGTTAAGAGAATTCTTTTTATAGAAATTATAGTTAAAAACCGTATAAAAATTACCAGGATACTAAACTTGGTGTGTGGCGGAACATTTAACCCTTTTATTTTGCCCCATTTTATACTCTCTTAGTTATTCCAAAATTTTAAATATATTAACTTACGATATGTTAAAAGACTAACATTGTTAGAAGTAGAAAATCTTACATTACAAAGCAATGTAACCTTCATTTTTATAGTCAACCGAACTAGGAAATTAAAAATATAGAGAATTACTTTATCCATCCCATTTTAAGAGGTTATTTTTCTTTTTTTGTTTGTCTCCTATTATATGCAAGTTTTCTTATTTAAAATATAGTCAAAATAAGCATTTTATTTATATACATTCATTAAATGTACTTTTTGTAAATAAACAAAACTTTTCACATTTCCAATGAAGGGTATCTTAGTAAAATAAGCAAGAAATTAAATGTTCCAACCACTCGAGCTAATTTTTTCTTAATCCGAGTGAAAATTCATACAAGCCTATTAATTTGGGACGGAGGGAGTACGAGTTATTAGAGCTTTCCATTGTTTTACTCTGAGTCAGATATATTCATGTTTTGATTTGAACTTCTCTTACTCCATTGATGTGCATGCTTATCATATGATTGATGCCCATGGCTTCTGCATGGAGAACTTTAACCATGCAATACTAACTGGTTTCCATTTTCCATCATTGTTAGATTTCCAAATATGAGCTATAGTGTTGCCCCTTAGTCTGTTACCTTCCACGCTTTCAGTTTTTATCCAACATATGCTGTGTTTTGTTTAGACCTGTTGTTGTGAAATGCCCAGACTTTCTTGTTATTGAGGTCTTACTTGGTTACTCCTATGTAGTGCACCATAATCTATGGGTGTTTTTTGTGCTGAATGTCGTTCTTCATTAATGATTGGTAACAAAGGAAAAAAAAGGATTGTGACATTGTAATAATCGTATAGAGATTCAAAGATGCTGATAGGATAATACTTGTGTAATTCATCTGATTATAGTGTAATGATACAACTTGGACTTTTGGCAAAATGATCTGTTTCATTCTAGGTGGTCAGTTCTGTGAAGTGGCTTGAAGATGAGTTAGAGCTCAATGCTCTTCACAATCCTGGCAGTCGCCGAGCAAGTGGCAATGAGAAAGCAGCTACAACTCAAAGATCTGCTCTTTCTGCTGCACTAGGAGGTCGAGTTGAGGTTTCAGCAATGAACAACATTTCAGGTATGGTGAACTTCTATTTCTCATGTGTTTTCATTAGTTTGTTTCTGATATAGGCAAGTCCTGATGGTTAGAGACTTTGTTTAATTTCTGACGATAGGCGTGAAGGCAACGTATCTACTTGCTGTAGCTTTTCTGGAGATAATACGATTTAGCAGCAACGGTGGCATCCTCAATGGCCACACTACTTCCTCTGCTTCGAGAAGTGCCTTCAGCTGCGTATTTGAATACCTCAAAACTCCAAACCTCATGCCAGCTGTCTCCCAGTGCTTGACAGCAATCGTTCAGCAGGCCTTTGACGCCGCAATATTGTGGATGGTACTTCTTTTTAACTAAAGGGCTTGTTGATTATGTTCCATTCCTTTTTCTTTTTCATATTTCTGTTCCATATCCTCTGCGACTTGTCAAAAATATAATCTTTGTGGACATTGTACATTACCTTGAGTGAAATGTTAGGTAAAAAAATGATTTAGTTAGTCTTTTCTTTATTAATGTTTGATAATGGCTTTAGCCGTGTTACTTTACTGATTTATCATGTATTAGAGTATCTTAAGTGGAAAATCATTTAGAAGTCTGAAGTCCCAATTAAAGTGCCCTTTTTCCTGTGGAATGTCACTCTGGAAAATATAGTGAAAATGTACCAGTGATTCAGCTAATCATTTCCTGGTCCATTTTCTGAAGGTTTATGAGCTGTAGAGTCTCAGAGTACTTATCCATGCATGTGTACCAAATTATGCCTTACTAATATTTTTTCCCCTTCTGTGTTTCTTTGCGCCCTTGCTCCTCTGGCCCTTGTCTCAAAGGGCTTCTCTGTACAAAGTGCATCTAATTGTCCCATTTTATTTTACGTTCCTTTCTTCTTTTTCTTTTTTTCCCTTTTGTGCTTCTACACCAGTGTTCCTTTTGCCTTGCTTTAATTCTGATACCCGCTCAGCCATGAACTACATATATGCTTTTCTTCTCCTCCTGTTCAAGTTTTTGTTCAATAGCAATGTTTTATGGTTTTTGTTTGTTGAATCCGCTTATCTTTGGGCTTGGTGTAGGAGGAGCGGACACCGGAGACAGGAAATGAAGCTGAAACTAGGGAGTCAACACTTTCTATACATGCTTGTTTTCTTATAAAAAGTATGTCTCTGAGAGAAGATAACATCCGGGATATCTCTGTTAATTTGTTGTCTAGACTTAGAGAGAGGTTTCCGCAGGTAAGATTCTTGTCTCCTCTGTTTCTTTTTTTATTTAATTTTTCTATCTTTATTCAAGATGAAAAATATTTTTAAGTTTAAACCATGTCCTCTGGTCATTCAACATGATGAGTACACCTAAGCAACTGGATTCCACTCCTGCAGATTTTGTGGAACTCTTCCTGTCTAGATGCGCTCCTATTTTCTGTTCATAACGACCCACCATCAGCTGTTGTTCATGATCCAGCATGGATAGCTACTGTTAGATCTCTTTATCAGAAGATTGTTCGAGAATGGATCGTTTTTTCACTTTCATATGCCCCATGCACTAGCCAGGGTCTTCTTCAGGTATATCGAGGCTCTATGAAACCATCTTTGAATTGTCTTTTGACTTCCGAGTATTCTCAAGTTTTGGCTGTATGCCCCCATTTCTTGAGGAATTCTCACAAATTTCTTGTGCCTTTTTATTTCATTGTAGTTAAGAATTGCTTCTTTGGCTTTATTTGACTTTTTCTTCCTCTAAATGGAAGTATTAGTGATAACTATTTGCACATGGAGTTTCTCATATTATTTGCTTCATTTTCGAATTAATAAACTCATTGGCAAGATTTTTCAGCACAAGTCGAGCTCAGTCGGTGTCTCTCATGGGATGTTACTTCATTTATGTGAAAATAAAAAGACCTCTATACAATTTGCTCAACTATACCGTACCATATCTAATAATGTGTTAAAGGTTCTTTGTCTTCATATCTATTGCCTTGTTACTTATTGTCTTAATATAGTTGTTGTGATCTATAATAATATTCCTTCAAGATTAGTTAAAAGCATCAGACATTTTGCAGATCTTGATTCTTCCATTTTATTTTATTTTATTTTATTTTATTTTATTTTTGTTGTTGTTGTCACTTGTTTTTCCCTTACAAATTTCATTTGTTTACGTACCTTTTCATTTTCTCACTCTTCAATATTTCATCAGGAAAAGCTGTGTAAAGCAAACACATGGCAAAAAACGCAGTCTGCCACTGATGTTGTTTCCCTATTATCTGAAATACGGATTGGCACTGGCAAACATGACAATTGGAGTGGCTTAAAGACAGCAAACATTCCTGCAGTACTAGCTGCTGCAGCTGCTGCATCAGGAGCAAACTTTAAATTGATGGAGGCCTTTAACTTGGAGGTTTTAAGTACTGGTGTAATTAGCGCAACAGCTAAATGTAATTATGCTGGAGAAATTGCAGGCATGAGAAGATTATATGATAGCATCGGTGGAATTCAACCGGGCACTTCACAACCTGGCTTTGGCCTTGGACTTGGCCTTCAAAAGTTGAAGTCTGGAGTATTTCCTCAGGCAGCACCGCAGCAAAATGATTCTTTTAATGAGATGATGCTCACCAAGTTTGTGCGACTACTTCAACACTTTGTAAACATTGCAGAAAAAGGTGGGGCAGTGGATAAATTAACGTTTCGAGAAACATGTTCCCAGGCTACTGCATTGCTCCTTTCAAATCTGGTATTTTTTGTACTCAATCTTTTTGTCTTTACTTTCTTACCGAAGAATTAATTTTTTTTTTTCTAGTTTGAACTTAAATCCATGCAAGGCTGGGACATTTCTATTTTATCAGCTCAATGAAGGAAAGAATGCACGGCACAGTTACTCTTTATATACGAAACTGTCTTAGTTAATCAGGATATAGTGAAATAGATGTCCTTAATTAACTTCTTGGTACAGTGAGGATCTCCTCAAACTTTCTTTACGCGTAAAGATGTGGATAAATTCTTTCATTCGTATTTTTTTCTCAATGGCTGTAACATTCTTCCCCACATTCTGTTATTAAATATGGTAGGTTTTTTGTTCTTAGGAATCTGTCTCAAAAGCAAACATAGAGAGCTTTTCCAAACTTCTACGTCTTCTTTGCTGGTGTCCAGCTTACATGTCGACACCCGATGCAATGGAGACTGGGATATTTATTTGGACCTGGTTAGTCTCTGCTGCTCCTCAATTGGGATCTCTTGTTCTTGCTGAGCTTGTTGATGCATGGTTGTGGACAATCGATACCAAACGAGGTCTCTTTGCTTCAGAAGTGCAGTATTCTGGACCTCCTGCAAAACTGAGGCCTCATCTTGCACCTGGGGAACCAGAAACACCACCAGATAAGGACCCCGTTGAACAAATTGTTGCTCATCGGCTATGGCTTGGATTTTTCATTGATCGTTTCGAGGTGAGAAAATGTCACAGTCTAATGCCTCTAAAACCAATTCAGGCAAACCATGTGTTACTTTCTTTCTGTTTGTCATATGATAATAAGTTTCTCTCAATTAGTTTTTCTATGACAAATTCTTGCACAAATAGAAGTGATTGCATTACTTTTCTATGAAAATCCTTCTGGCAGAACTGGTTTTTGTGGGTTACTGCCAAAATCAACATAAATAATTGTAATTGTTACAAGAGGTCACTTTTATGTACATTTATAGTTTTTGGAAGGCTGTGTCGCATGTTTTCAGATGTTAAAATGTAAACTGGTTGTTTTCGGTGGATGGGTCTTTGTGTCTTCGATTGTGTATCTAGGACACATTCAGTCTGTCTTCATAATGAAGGAATTCATGAGCATAATTAATTATTCATTTTAGCAAGTTTTTTGGGGTGTAAGGCCAACTGTTAATGGGAGACTAGATTCTTTTTAGGTGGTTCGGCATGATAGTTTTGAGCAACTCTTGCTTCTTGGTCGGATGATACAAGTGACGACAAAGCTTCCGTGGAATTTTTCACACCATCCAGCTGCTGCTGGAACTTTTTTCACCTTTATGCTGCTTGGACTCAAGTTTTGTTCATGCCAGTCCCAGGGTAATCTGCAAAATTTCAAAACAGGACTTCTGCTGTTGGAGGACCGCATATACAGGTGACAAATCTGCTTCTACTTGCACATCCATTTCAACATTTGAGGTGCAACTTTGTAAAGGTTACTTCTTCATTCAGATATTGAGACTCCATTTCTTATTTGTTGCAGGGCATCTTTGGGTTGGTTTGCCAATGAGCCTGAATGGTATGATCTGAACAACATTAATTTTGCTCAGAGTGAGGCTCAATCTGTTTCTTTATTTGTTCATTATCTTGTAAATGAGTGTACGGATGCTCCTCAACTGGATTTGAAGTCACAGGGACGTGAAAATGGAATCTCTTTGGTTGATTTGGTAAGAATTAGGCTTGTAATTACTCAATTACCATTATCTTGCTTATGAGACTTGTCGGCTTAAATTAATCTTGTTGCTGCTTCTGCGACTAGGGCTATATTAACTTTTAGTTGGCATAGGATTTCTCAATCCCAAGTCTGCATCTCATCTATGTTCCTCTTTGTTCATCTGCAGAAAGATCAATATCACCCTGTCTGGGGTCATATGGATAACTACACAGTTGGACGAGAGAAGCGGAAGCAATTGCTTTTGATGCTATGCCAGCATGAGGCTGATAGGCTTGATGTTTGGGCACAGCCTATTAATGCAAACTCGAAGTAAGCATTTTTCGTCATGTCTTTCATGGGTGATTATTCTTGCTTATTCTCAAAAGTTTAGAGAAGATTTTTAAGATTTACAATGAATATTTGCTTTTGCTTCCACTTGTAATTCAGGGACAACATGCCGCCTCGGCCTAAAGTTACATCTGAGAAGTGGGTTGAATATGCTCGGACTGCATTCTCTGTGGATCCTCGGATAGCTTTATCATTGGCCTTTAGGTTCCCTACAAATACCTTCTTAAAAGCCGAAATGACTCAGCTGGTCCAGGTACTTTCTTCCCATCTGAATTGATTTGAAACAAAGAACTATGCAGGGTTTACCCATTTCAAGTAATTAGGCACAGGTTCTCAAATTATGTTAGGGTCACTAAGAAACAAACTTTCATTCGTAGTGCTCATAGGTACGACTTACGACCATTTCAAGATCACAGGTCTGCGAATATAGCATTTTTGTTGCAAAGATTTTACATTAACCTCGGTTTTGGAACTGTATATTTCTGCAAGTTCTAAAATATTTATAGTAATTAGACCATCGTTTAGAAATTTCTATTATTTGATTAAACAAAATGGTTTCTCAAAGTAATTGGTTCGTCTTAGATTGTCTGTTAAACCATCGAATTTCTAGTGGTTTTTTGAAAGCAGTATGATGCTATCATCCTTCCAAACTGGTTCTCAAATGTTTTTGGATGAACATTTTAAAACTTGTTTTTTTTTTTGTTGTATTTGGATTTGGATTTTCCCAGTTGAGAAAATTGTGAGATTTAACCATTGCAGTCGCATATTACGGAGCTCCGCTGTGTACCTGAGGCATTGCCATATTTTGTTACTCCGAAGGCTGTTGATGAAAATTCAACACTTCTACAACAGTTACCACACTGGGCCGCTTGTTCAATCACACAAGCTCTTGAGTTCCTCACACCTCCATATAAAGGCCATCCACGTGTGATGGCCTACGTTCTCAGAGTTTTAGAGTCGTATCCTCCTGAACGAGTGACCTTTTTCATGCCACAGCTAGTACAGGCTTTACGCTATGATGATGAGGTGAGTTGTCTTTTGGATGTCTGCAAGTACATGACCTTAAAAACTCTATTTGTTTGGTGCTAATAATTGATTCTCAGTGAGAGACCACAATTTTTATTAAACTTACAATTTTAGTTACTATTTTAACAATTTGATTGCATGGTTAATGTGGAAAAATTCCAGTGAAATGTAATGAAGTCAGGTATCTATTGCTAAATGTTGGATGACTAATAGTTCCATGAATTGCTCAGGAACACCCATCTTAATACTTCTCTCGAGACTAGGTTGAAGATATTATTGATATATTCCTGAACTCTCTAAACTTGAAACTTCATTTTCATCACTTTCTTTATTTTAGTTTCCTTTAGGCAAACGGTATAATGCTACATATTGTATGTGTATGGTTGTGGTATATCTGATAAAGAATTTCTATCTGGCAGCGATTAGTAGAAGGTTACTTGCTTAGAGCTGCTCAAAGAAGTGACACGTTTGCTCATATATTAATATGGCATTTACAGGTAGGAAAACATCTGGTTGATAACGAATATTTAAAGCTTTTGCGTTCTTATTATAGTGATAAAGACGATCAGTACCAAGTATATTCTAGTGACTATTTGCTTGGTTTAAACAGGGTGAGACAGTTCCTGAGTCAGGGAAAGATGCAAGCTCTGGGAAGGTATTGCTATTTTAAATTATTTACTATCTAGTTGAATGATCTTGGCCTCTTATTTGCTTACATGCTTTCCCTTGTATCTTAATCGAGTACCTGAAGATACCAGTGGACATGCATTCTCTCACTATTTGTCTTGCACTAGCTGTTAGTTTCACTATATCATTTGAAGTTATGTTTTCCCTTTTCAGAACAGTGCATTCCTAGAACTGTTGCCTGTTGTTCGGCAACGAATAGTTCATGGGTTCACTTCTAAGGCGCTCGACTTGTTTCAGAGAGAATTTGATTTCTTTGAGAAAGTGACTTCTATATCTGGTGTGCTATTTCCAGTTCCAAAGGAAGAACGTCGAGCTGGCATCCGAAGGTACTTGTTTGTGTCACTACAAATTTGTGTTCTATGTCAGTGGCTGTTGGAGGTAGATCTGATTAGTCTTTCTGAACTAGGGAATTGGAGAAAATTGAACTGGAAGGAGACGACCTTTATTTGCCCACTGCTCCAACTAAGCTTGTCAGAGGTATTCGCGTTGATAGTGGAATTCCATTACAATCAGCAGCAAAAGTTCCTATCATGATCACTTTTAATGTGGTGGATCGGTTTGGAGACCAGAATGATATAAAGCCTCAAGCTTGCATTTTCAAGGTTTTTTTTCTAACTAATGACATTGTGTTTTTCAAGGTAACTGTGTTTATCATAATATTCTTATATGTTTATATTTGTTACAGCAGAATTGTTATAACTGAAATACATGTACTATAATGTTTTTTGTTATTTAATTAAAAACAAATAGGCCGTAGTTGTAATTGGTTCCTATACCGAATACTGTGCTTGGCGCGAGTAGCCTCAAGTTATGTCGAAAGAGAAATAGCTGTAAGTTCTTGGCAGCGTTTTCTTTCTTATTAGTTGTTATTGGGAACTATGTTTTCTGCAAAATCATTCCCAGTTCTTAGTTTCTCTGTAGTTAAATATCCTTGAGATACAAAATAGTTTATGTTTTCCCCGAGAGCTAGTGTATATTGCCCCCTGGGACATCTCTTAGTTTTGGCATAGTAAATGGACTCCGCTAACTGGGTTGTTTTTCCTTCTGAACTAGGTCGGAGATGATTGCCGGCAAGACGTTCTTGCTTTACAAGTTATTTCACTTCTAAGAGACATCTTTGAAGCTGTTGGAATTAATCTCTATTTGTTTCCTTACGGAGTTCTCCCCACTGGCCCAGAGAGGGGAATAATCGAGGTGAACTTTTCTTATAAGGTTTATTGAGGTTAAATCCTCCTCTGGACAAGAAAAAGAAGAAGAAAAAACCAACTTCATTTGATGCATTGAACCATCCTGGTAGTTGTCTATTTTCATTTAGAAATTTGATCAAAGGATAATGGATCATTGGCATCATATAGTCATAATTGATATGCTACTGGCAAAGACTATTCTCAGATGTGCAAAATATAAACGAGTTGAGACTCTAGAATCAATGTAATCCTATGACCTGCTCTTATCTGACTGGTTTTAGCTTATTTACTTTGTTATCTTTTTCTATTGATTCCAAGTAAAAACCCTTGCTATGCAGGTTGTGCCAAATACACGTAGTAGAAGTCAGATGGGTGAAACCACTGATGGTGGTTTATATGAAATTTTCCAACAGGAATATGGGCCTGTTGGTACTCCCAGATTTGAGAGTGCTCGTGAAAATTTCATAATCAGTAGTGCTGGTTATGCAGTTGCCAGTCTCCTGCTTCAACCAAAGGATAGACACAATGGAAACCTCTTGTTTGACAAGTATGTTTTGAGCTTTCGCACGAACTCTGCCCATTTTTTTTTTTTTGGAAACTTCCAAAATTAGCCTTTTCTCCTGATATCAAAATCTCAATCTGTTACGGGCCTTACCGCTGCTGAAGATAATCGTTTTAAGTCACCACAGCAAATCATCTTAAAGTTTTCTTTTCCCTACTTAATATAATGTGGCTCTGGTAAAAGCTTTCCAGATAATTCTGTAACCTTGTGCACAATACACCCTAATGGAAATCTGGAAAATTCATACTGGAATGTCATATATTCCATCTCAATTGTTCTAGCAGCATCTAAATTCTGTGTTGCTGTTCATTTCAAATTGTGTTGTAAGCTATTTAATTTTAGAGTAATGATATTCATATCAACTACTTATACCAGCTTGGATTATGTGGTCCATAATTAGCCACATCATCACATACTCTCTCTCTTTTGTAAGAATAGGATGAATTGGTTAATTATGGACCACGCAATCCAAGTTGGTACAAATAGTTGGTATGAATATTATATTCTTAATTTATTATTGGGAATGCTCAGATAACCACATTAATACCTATTTCATGGCAGTGTGGGTAGGCTTGTCCATATTGATTTCGGCTTTATCTTGGAAACTTCTCCGGGTGGGAATATGCGGTTCGAAAGCGCCCATTTTAAGCTGAGCCATGAGATGACTCAATTGCTTGATCCATCTGGAGTGATGAAAAGTGAGACATGGTACCAGTTTGTGAGGTATTTAGATATTCTCTCTTTTTTTGCAAGCTATGTTTTCTTAGTTTTTAATTTCTGTATCGACTCTAATGATTTTTTGTTATACTCATAGCCTATGCGTGAAAGGATATCTGGCTGCTCGTCGACATATGGATGGCATTATCAACACAGTATTGATGATGATAGACAGTGGATTGCCTTGCTTCAGCAGAGGGGACCCGATAGGTAATTTACGAAAGAGATTTCACCCTGAAATGAGCGACCGAGAAGCTGCCAATTTCATGATCCGCAAGTGCACTGATGCTTACAATAAGTGGACTACTGCCGGTTATGACTTGATACAATATTTGCAGCAGGGCATAGAGAAGTGATTGGGCTTATCCCGTGTCAGTTTTCAAATGTAAATTATGATTAATATTGATTTACGCACCACAGGTACAGTTTCTTTTTACTAAAATATTTGCCACTATGACCTGGCTCAGATAATTTTAATATCGTAATCGTCGAAAATTGAGTTGTTTGTGCCTGAATAGTAAGTAAAATTCCTGCTGACAGGCTAAGGTTTGTACGAGTAGATCATGTAATCCTATCTATTAATGGAATTATATCCATTTTGTTGCATTTTTACCGTTACTTGATTTCTTATGTGTGCCTTTGGTAGCGAAGAACCCACGAGGGGTGTTGGAAATCTAGGTCGGCATATTACGTGGTTCTATTCTCAACATAAAAAGTTCTAGCTATGTTAAGAGGTGCATTTGTAACGGGTATATGATCGTCTTCAGGTAGATTTTGGTGGGTTTTTTTTTGATAAAATAAACAATCCTTCTTTAATCTCATAATACTGGATGACATTGCGAAATGCTTGAAATCGATCTGTTGATAAGAGTTCCCAAACTTGTCAAAACATAGAGCGTCTAACAAAAAGAGGTCACATTTAGATATAAAAAATCATGAAGTACATAATTTGCATTCTTAGCTAAAATATTCGCCACAACATTAGCTCCCCCGTATATGACTAATAACCAAAAAGCCGAAGGTATATGACTAATAACCAAGAAGCCGAAGGAATGGGCTAAACGTCAACAAGATTCAATCGTACATTAGAACTTGTATAAATCAGTACATGCTTATAGCCTAAAAGATTATAGCAATGTAGTTCCCAATTGAAAGTTTCGAGTTCAGCCATAACCAGGATAGAAGCACGCCTAAAATGGGGTTACCATTATGGTCGCGAAGGACCTCTCGAGCTCCAGCTGTAGGTTAATGAGATTGGCGTTGTTGTCCTGTCAAGATTTACTTTAACAAAATATCTGGAAGGGGAGGGATCCAAGTGATACGAATTTTGGTCCAGCTTATACTTTTATTAAACATGAGTTTTTAGGCAGGGTAGTTGCATAAGGCCAAAATTTATGATGCGTTTGATGCAAAAAAAAATATGATGAAAAATAAAATAATGTAGTTGAATGCATGATTTTTTTGTGAAGAATTTTTTTTTTTCATTTTATTTTTTACGATAAATCCTTACATCAAACGAAATGCCACTACATTCGCCAAAAGTTGGGGATTAAGCGAGTCAATTGCGAGTTGAAATGGTGAATGCAAATAGTGACCATTTTTTTTCAAACTTGTGGCATTTGTACCGTATTCTCTTATCAGATTCTCTAAAGTACAGAAAAAATAAGTTCTATCTCTATTTTACAGAATTTCTATTTATTTTTCTCTACGTCAAATTAACTATTACATTATCTACTGCATTAAAATACTATTTTCATATCTTTAACCATTTCATATTTAAATTTCACACATAACATTATATTGAATTATGAAATATTATTAGTTTAGTTATGTATTGATAAAAAAATATATTATTATTTCTTAGCTTTGAATTGATAATTTTGATTTTATTTAATTTATTAATTCTCTATATAAATAAAAAAATATAAATAAATCTCTTTTTAAGCAAATCAAGAAAAAGGGGTATAGAAATAATGGGATAAAAGAAAAATATAAATATAAAAAATTCTATAAAAATTATTTACATAAATAATAGAATAGCTTAATAAAAACTACAATTTCTTAGCATTAAACATTAAATTTTTAGAATATAAAATTTAAATTTAATTTTTAATAAATATATAGTTTAAATATTAAAAATTAAATTCAAGTATATGTTTATTATATAATTTTAAAAAATAATATTTTGACATAAATACTAATAAAATTATAATCATTTATTTATTTAATTATTAAAATTATTTTCTATGTACTTAAAGTCTTAGTTTATATGTCATTTTTGGCAGTTTTAAGCTCAATAATTATTCTTAAATATTAAATATAAAATTTAATTTCTTATTATTATTTAATTATTTTAAATATTTTTAATTTTAATTAATAAAATTAGCGGAGTGAGTGGAGAGAGAATATAATGAAATGAAAAATATATTAGTTTTATATATTTAAGTAATGAATAGTGATTATTTAGATTTGGAAAACTATTCTTTAAAATAACCATTAGGTAATTTGATGCAAGTCCAAAAAGTGACACTACTTAGCTTTTAACAAAACCCGAAAAACCGAATCAATTTTTTTTGGACCGAATCCGAACTTTTTAAGGCCGAACCGAACCCGAAATTTCAGAATCAATTCACAAATCAATTTAAATGTTCACAAAACTAATTCAAATGTTCACAAAACCACTTCAGATGTTTATAAACCACAACAAAAATAATAATTACAATTTAGAAACTCAAATCTCAATTGATCAAAATAGTTCCAATTGATTTGGCGAAAAAATTACAACAAAATATTAATCAAATATTATATAGGGAATGGATCA
>MKEJ01005208.1:0-15461 GCA_001753735.1 Embelia ribes | reverse complement strand
TCTTTGTATGGTTGTTTTCTATCCGTTATTGGAGTATTTATGGTTGTTTCATATTCGCAACCTGGGTCCCGGGTGCTTAGGATGCGGGGGCGCGACAGTTATTGTTAAGGTACTTTGATTCTTTTATGTTCAAGTCTCCGTGGTCTTGGATTCTGGGTCTCAACTTTGGGATTTCGAATTTCGGGGCGTGACATGGAGAGTAAAACATCTTTATATCTCTGTGTTTGACAATTTAATTTCTTTTGATAGATCAAAACAAGGGGTGAAGAAGAGGTGATTTTAGGGCTTTTCTTAAGAAGTCTCGAGGTGACTTATAGTGACTTAATAGGTACGGTAGTCAACAAACTTTAATATAAAGTTGACGACTTTGTCCATATGTATATGTGTGAATGAGACGTTAGGATGCACATCGGTGATGTGTTGTAATTGGCTTTGTTATATATGTCACATAGACATAGAATACGTATAGGGCCTTTGATGTGAATTGATACGTCACATAGGTACGGAATTGGCGTTGTCATAGGGACGCGTAGTGAAATGACGTATAAGTATTGTTATGTACAGATGACTTAATGTGATTGATAAGTAGTAAATGTGTAGAAATAAGCATGGAATTCATTATATGCGTAGTTTATATTCATGTTTATGTGTTGTTCATTACCATGTTATATGCGTTGAAATTAACATGTTAACATGTGTAGCTAAATACATTTCATTGTATTCGTGTGGTGTAGTATGGTGTTGCATTGGTGTGGAATTTTTGGAAGGAAATTATTTTGGAAATAAATGTGTGGGTATAGTCATTTCAATTCTCGGGACATAAATGTATCAAAAACATAAAATGCATGGATTTTAGCAATGAGGTCATTCAGCCTCACTGTGAAAGACGAGAAACTAGATTTGGAATTATATTATTGATTACGTCACCAGTAGGTGGTGATCAATGAAGGCTCGGTCATATCACCAGCGGGTGGTGGCTGTATCGATTTATGAAAGCGGGGTGATACTAGTCCCATCAAAATATAGTCCCAATAAAATATTTTAAGGTGTTAGTGTTGGCATGGGCATGCGTAGGTGTGCATTGTATTCATGATCATAATTTTATTTATGCTCATATGATATTTATACATAGCCATGCATTTATTCACAATGCATGTAGCATAGTCTCTTCTTTATTGTAGGGATTCTTGGCTAATCGTATATTTCCTTTTTCCATATATTGGACACATGTGTGGCTTTGTTAGTGCGGAGTATTGTAGCACATGTTAGCTCAAGATTATGTATTCTATAGCCTACTCTGATAGCATAGTATTGTAGCATTGTAGCGTGGCGAAAGTATAGATGGGTACTTGCTCCTTTTTGAGAGACAAATAACCTATATATACATTCTTTTTATTTTTATTTTGACAAGAATACAGCTTGTAGTGTTGTATAAATAAACAGGCAGGTTTACTTCATTTAGTTTTATATATATATAATTTTTTTTCTAGAGTTGGCGCTGACCTTCCTCCTTTGTTTTTAGCGTAGTTGTTTATACACATGTTGTCGAAGATCATGTTGTAGAATGTGCATAGGATCATCCTATAGTGGCAGACAGATGTGATGTGAATGACGTATATGTGGATGTATTATTTTATTTTCTTGTTCCTATATTTTATTTTCCTCTTTTCTTTTCTCGTGTTCCTGGGTTCCCCTTTGGGTTTTTGGGGCGTGACCCTTACTATCATTGATATTTATAGCATATCTACTTTCATTGACATTCAAAACATGTTTATTTTTGTTGATAATTCATGAATTATGAACTCCTGGAATTTAAAATAAACTCATGATTAAAAAACATGTAACTTGTATTTTAAAAGCATATTATTCGTGATTAAAAAACATATATACTATGGATAGTCTTTACGTCTTTTCTATTTATTTTTGGGACAATGTATTGACCTTTACCAAAAACTTCATGAAAGTAAGGAGGCGGCCTACAACCTTACCGTGAGAGCCGGAAAACTTGTGCAAGGAGCGACTCGTTAGCTCAGTATGTTAACACACCGAGAGTGTGCTGATTATAGGAAGGGCATTTGTGCTGTACACTTTTATAAAATTTCATAGAGATACTAGTCCCAAATTCATCTTGAGTTATAGTCGAGATTCGTAGTAGAGATTCGCAGTCGTGGATTTATAGTACTTATGTTGTTGTTGCATTTCGTAGTTCATCGTTGACTTAGAATACATACTTTTCTTGTTGAAACATGTATTAGTTTAATTTGTTGTTTGTTGTTGATTTGTATGCATCCATATGTGCACACATGTCGAATACCACATAGACTTACTTTTATCATGTTCGTTGATAGTCTAACCTATATTCTTTGTATGCATTTTCCTGCTTTACTTGTTTTATAGGTACGGAGGCGGGATCGGGATATGCTTAATTGGCATGGACATATTCAGTGATATATTTTATAGTTGCTTGTTGTTGTGTTCTCAACTTGATTATGTATTTTGTATACGAGGCTTTGGTTCATATGTATATGTTTATTATTTTGTAACAAGCTTGTCGCTTAATATGTGTAAGCAAACTCAGAAGGTTACTTTGGCTTTTATGTCATATGTAAATAAATGTTGGATTGTTGTAGTTATTGTAAGTATCTAAATGCGATGGTGGAAGTTGTAATTCGAGTCTGGATGTGGCATTATCTTTCGTTATTATTATTATATTTCTCTTCTTTATATATATAGTTGTAGATTATGAATGCAAAGTTGGAAGTTGTTGTAATTCAAGTCTGCTAGTTATGATTAATGTTACATTTAAATTAGGGGTGTAAATGAATAGAACTACTCAAGAGCAGCTCCTCTAAAGCTTGGCTAAGTTTTAGCTCGTTTAGTAAAAGGACCAAGCGAATACTAAATTGTTGAGCTTGTTTATTAAAAGGGCCTAACTAGAGCTTTGTACAGCTCGGGCATGTTATCTTGAAAGTTCGGGTTGTATATATGTGTGTCTATATATATATATATATATATATATATATAAACTAGGAAGAAGAGAGGCAAAAAAGAAAGTTATTACATTCAAGCATTTACATATGTGTATATAAAAGTTGTAGCCTCAAACTTTATTCACTTTTATAGAAATAATTGTCTTTATTATTACTTGACACATATCCCACTAAATTAGAATTTTAAAATAGTAACATAATAAAAATTATTAAAATTATATACACATATGCAAATTTGATGCAATAAAAATTATTAAAATTAAATTGCCTATAAGATCATGCACACCCAAAACATACATATGTATCTCTTCATGTCATGAATATAAGATAACTTATCATAATATAAATAATTAAAATTATTTTTAAGAATCAAAATATTTCAAGGAAATAAATATTTTTATAAATTGAGTTATTCCAATCTAAGATTATCTACAATTTTTAAAAATATTATCTTAATCAGCATTAAGTTTCACATAACTAAAAGTAAAACTAAATAGACTCAGTTTTTGTAAAAATATTATCATAATATAAATCTTGTTGATTCCAATCTTTGAAGTTATTTATAATTAAAAATTAGAAAAGGAAAAATACAAGAATTCATATGAAAAAATTATCAATTTTTTTTAAGAAATAATTATAATTATAATTATTATTATACACAAAAGTACATAATATATTCAGCTCCAGCATGGTGCAGACTGCACCCCAATTACAATAAATCATGTACTTGTGTGGCCTCTTGAAGTGAAAAAAAAAAGGGGGGACTGCGCAATTGGGGGAAAAAAAAAACCAAACGACCAAACAAAGAGATTTCCTTGTTTGTTTCCTATTTAAGCATATGTACAGCGTGCAATGGTTTGGCCTAGGATTGGGCCATTCAAGAGCCCTTTTCAGTCCAAGTTTTATTAATGTAGGCCTCTGATTGGGCCATTAAACAGGTCTTTCAGTCCAAGTTTTATTAATGAGCCGAGCCACATTTAGACAAGTTTGAGCTCGATTTGCCAAATGAATGCTCATGGATAGCTTGAACCAAACCCGAGCTGGGGATATTGGCCAACGAACCGAGCCCAAATAGCAACTAGCTCAGCATTTTAAAATCCTAATCCAAATTAAACAATTACCCCCATATTATAAGAACGTAGCGAGCTTTGGATAATTTATATTAAATGAGAAATCAATAGAATGGTTTTTGTTTGGTAGTTTATCTCATTTCGTTTAAGACAACATAAATGCATTCAACTTTTGTATCACACAAGTGGACTGGACTGCATGCCCAATTAGCTAATCATGCCAGGAAAATGAAACACAGCCAACATGTTATCAATTCTTATAAGTTTGCTAATACAAGGTCTGTACAAGGCTTATTTACAAAACAATATGGATAAGACTCAATAATATCCGATTATTAAAATCTTCATATCAATATTGAATTGCGTTAATTCATGTCTCTCTTCTTGTTGACATTCAAGCACCTTGTTTGTTCTGATTGTCATGAGGGGCGACACCAAGAGCTTCATCAGGGATGTACTTGCCCCAGAACCAGTGAGCCTTCCAAACTCTGTTCATCTCTTCAATAGGAACGTTCTTGGTCTCGGGTAATAGGAAGAAAATGAACAAGCTCATGATGAAGACAAATCCTCCAAAGAAGAAGAAGAGACCGAACTTCATGTGGCAGAGCATGGTGAGGAAGGCCTGGCCGATGAAGAAGGTAAAAAGCATGTTCACCGACACATTAATGGACTGTCCAGCCGATCGGATTTCCAATGGGAAGATCTCACTGGGCACGAGCCACCCTAGTGGGCCCCACGACCATGCAAACGCTGCCACGTAGCCACAGATGAACACCACTGTCCAGATGCCCAATCCCTTTGAGAAGGACCCTTCGCCTGTGGTTCCAAACACGGACCAGATGAAGCAACCCACAACGATCTGCACAATCACATGTCTCGGTTATAACTAAGATACCCAAAAAAGATACAAAATCCCCAAAAGGACAATGTGGTTTTCAATTCCATACCTGGCAAATAAGCATTTGAGCACCGCCCTGGAGGAACAACTTCCTCCTTCCGAATTTGTCAACTGTGAAAACAGACACCAAGGTGGCAAACACGTTGACTAACCCAGTAATCACTGCGCTTAATAGAGATGCGTCGTCACCAAATCCCAGAGTCTTGAAAAGGACGGGTGCATAAAACATGATAACGTTAATGCCGGTGAGTTGCTGGAAGAATGGGATGAAGCACACGATAATGAGCTGGGGCCTGTACTGCAGCTTCAACATGTTCCTCCATGGGTGCTTCACCTGTGGCCAGGAATTAGTAAGGTTGCTCACGTATTAATTGAAGTAATTAATTTTTGATAATTTCATTACCTGATTTGAGACCTCGCTAGCATCTACCAGATCTTGGAACTCGGCATCCACATTGTTGACACCTCTGATCTTCTCGAGCATATCGCGGGCTTTCTTGGTCTGACCACGTTCTAGTAGGGAGTTGGGGGTGTCAGGGAGGAAGAGGGAGCCAATGGTCATGATCACGGCTGGGACTGCAGCGAGGGCCAGTGATATTCTCCACCCTTCACCTTTCATCTTTGAGGTTGCATAGTTGATGAGGTTGGCGGCTAATATGCCGATAGTGATGGCCATTTGGAATCCAATGTTGAGCGCTCCTCTAATTCTCGGGGGTGCCATTTCAGATAGGTAAACCGGTACAGACTGTGTTTATCAAAATATAAATTGAAGAAAGTTGGAGAAAACACACATTGATAAAAATCTATAGTTTAATTTTATATTTGTAAATTTATACCTGATTGGCGTATCCAATACCAACACCGAGCAACAAACGACCGATGATGAGCATTGCCACGTTTTGGGCAGCACCATTTAGGATAGCACCGAAGAGGAAAATGAGACCTCCCACAAGCATGGAGACCTTTCTACCGAATACCCTTGTGGTGGCGGAGGCAAAGAAAGAAGCCACAAGAGCAGCAAGGTAGAGCGAGGATGTAAAGAGAGTGAGAAGGTGGTTATCGAACTTACAGTACTGGCTCTCACGCTTCAACTTTTCCTTCGCATATACGTCTGGGAAGAACTTTTGCAGGAACACATCCATGGATGTCACACCTCCTGCAAATACATGATTAAAAATATATATATATATAACCAATGCATTGAGGCAAGATTCTTTGCATTTCAATCAATGTTATAAATAATGGTGGCGACTATTGTAACGGTAATTGTGGTAATATAATGGTTTTGAAATGTAGCAACCATAGCATAATGGTTGCAGAAGGAGGAGCAGCGAATTTTTTTCAATTTCACTTAACTCAACTAAATTTCAAAATTACACATTATTTATACCATAGAATTGCATTCTTAATAATTTCATATACTTTTTACGGCTTTCATATTAAAATTTCTTAATAATCTATTAAAAAAATGCATTTCTTAATGTTTTAATATTTTAAGTTGCATTTTTTAATATTTTTGCAGAAATTTGTCTTTAACTTTGGGTCACTCGCTTCTACTCAAGGGATTAATCACTTTTTGGCCATTTAATTTTTTTTGGCCTCTTATAAATTATTTGATAAATAATTTTCGTATTATTTTGATAAATTTTCTATGTTTAATTCTCTAAATATCATTATTTTTTTTTTCTAACTGCCCTAATGGTCCGTAATGACCGTTGCGGCCGATATAGCGGACGTAACGGCCGTTACGGCTACGAATTTTATTATTGTTTCCGTAACGATTTCGGCGACTCCCAAAACCGTTACGTAACGGTAATAGTCGATATTTAAAACCCTGATTTCAATACGATGATGGAGTTTGTTAACAACCTGAGATACCAATGTCATAACCGAAGATGAGGCCACCAGTGGCTGCAACCAAACATGTTATTATCACAAAGCCTGTGATTTGGCCATCATAGTCAGCCGATCCCCCACCACCAAATCCTCCGCCCGCCATGTTTTCCGAAAGAGTGCAAGAACTGAGACGCTCACAACTAAAATTTTATTAAAGGAAAAAAAGGTCGTTCGGTAGAAGCTATCCTCTTCCTTGCAAAAGACCTTCGTTTCCTTCAACAATGCTTTAGGTTCGTGAATGCATTGAGCTTTATATAAATTTTGAAATTTTTGAATGACCAGAAAAATCGTTCTAATTTTAGAATTATGGTTTCGGATTAGATTAGAAAATGACCGCACATTTCTATTTAAGGTCTTCATCAAGTTTTATCCGCACATTTCCTTGTTGACTTGTTTCAAATTTTGTTGTACTCTTTTTCACCACAACCTATTCATTAGTCTTCGCCATTGGTTGATCCTTTAGTTAGCTTTCCAATTATAATGGATAAAATTTTTGAATCTTTTTGGTTTTGAACATCAATATTAGACTCATGATCTATGCTTGACGTGGAAACGAAATGGCTGGAGTCCAAGTATAGAGATTATATGAATGTTATGAAATAAAAATTAAGAATTTATATTAAAGAGTAGGCCACATTGTAAAACGTTTTATCAAAATAGATTACTTTTCAAACTATTACCAAATGACCACTTATAACAAATAGTCGACATGTGGATAGAATGCATTAAATTGAAAAACTAGCTCTTACCTTTTCCTTTATTTATTTATTGATTCTTGAGACAAATAATAAACATATATGTAAAAAAAAAGGTTAATGAAATGTTTTAGTTTGACACATTTATCGCTTACGTTTACTTTTAATTATTTACTTACCTTTTATACACTTAATTTACAGATAAGAAGCATGACCATTTATTTAAAAAAAAAACGAAAAGAGGATATCACTATGAGAACATTAAAGAATAGCGCAAAAAAATCGCAATATGAGCTTAACCGTGGTAATTTTTTTCGTGGGTTATTTTTGTATGGACTTGGCATGTGAAAACACATAGTGTTCCCTGCATATGAATGAAAGGAGTATTGGTAAGCGTTAAAGTATGTATGAGAGATGGTAGAAACTGACAAAACATATAACCCGTGCCATACAATAGACATGGATGCAACTGGCCCTAGCAGTGATCAAAGGAATCCCCCAATTCTACTGTGCAACATTTGTATGATATTCTTTGGGAGGCTGTGATCAACATTTGCATTTTGATGTTAGGTCTTTATCACAAGCCTAGTTTAGATACTGGGATGGCACTTTCAATACTTGTACAACACTTTCTGGTCTTGTTTATTATTTGAACTGCTTTCACATTCTTGTACGATACTTTTTAAAACCATTTTAAGAACCAACATAGAAAATTTGAATTTTTTAAAGTTTTAATTCAATTTACACTTTTCGTTGTATTATTTTAAGACGATCGTTCAGCACGAGAAGATGACATTTTTGTTGAAACTCTCTAGCAACCATCGGAGTCACATGAACTCTGAACTAGGCCCAAGTCCTGCTCTGATGACTAACAAACTAGATGAGAGAATCACTTTCAGCCTCAGGCTGTGTAAAATACTTTGCACATGGGAAAGAGGACTCTAAAAGCATTCGCACTGGTGGTTCTATTTCTATCATTTCTCCGCTTTGATTTCTCTAATTAGAAATGAAAGTTGAAAAATATTTCACATCAATGTTTCTATTTTCTCAATTTCTAGATAACTTTCTAGAAAGGCAACGGTAGATTTTTCAGTGGAGAAATCTACTATTGACGCTTTTTCTCGCAAGCTAGAAAAATTTGCTCAAAATTCGAAAAAATATATTTTTATATTTTTTTATATGATACATAATTACTTTAATAATTTTTTACAAATTTTATAAAAAGACTAGTATGGATAAATTCTAAAATATGGATTTCTTGTTTAAGAAATGGATTTTTAGAAAATAAAATGTAGAAATTAAATAAAAATTGTTGGTGGGAATGCTTTGACACTTTGATTTTGATGTAACGATGTGATAAATTCTGAATCACAAAAATAGAATCTCGTATATGCAGTTACAAAATTACCTCCGTTATTATTTAATATTATATCATATTTTTGTGACATAAAATTTATCTCGTACTATTACATTAAAGTAAAAGTTTTAAGAGGCCTCCTTCCTTCCGCTAAAAGACATGTTTTTTGCTTGTGTCATTTCTAAAATCATACTCTTGACATGAAGATGTCCAAGCCGCTCCCTCCCAACTGGAAAAGTGAACTTAGAATCACCACTTTTCCACATGCATGTATAAATTCTGTATTATTTTTAAAAAGTTTCATTTTTCAATACATGATCTGTAATTACAAAAAAATTAATTTATATTAAAAATTATGATAATTTTATATTAAAATATAACTTCTTTTGTATAATATAATAATGATATTGTATTCAATTCTTTTACAAAAACAACTAACATATTATATGACATAACTTATTATAAAAAATTATAATACGTTGAATTCAATATTTATTTTAATTAAAAGTATTAAAATTAATATCATTATTATATTGTACAAAAAAATTTACTATATTTTAATACAAAATTATTATATTTTTAACACGGTTACTTACAAGTCTTGTTTTGAAAATAAGACCTTTTTTAAATTTGTTGTTCATTCTTCTAAAATAGAATTGAACAGGAGACACAAGGAAAGTGCGCAGAGACCGAATTCGTTTTTTCTCTCATTCTACCGTTTCAAATGTACAAACCCTGCAAAAATTGCACCTTGACTCCCAATTTTTCATAAATCGCACCAAAAAAAAAACCCAGAGCGGCTTTAGAGATTGTCAAATATCCTTTTTTTTTTGGCAATTAAGTGTCAAATATCCTTTCACAAATCAATTGAAAAATAAACACAATACAAAGCAACGAAAAATGGGAGTATACAGTATACTTCTTATTCGAGTCGCATGAAAAAGCATAGTTTCATCACGTTTTATACGAAATCAAAAAAGGCAACGAAAAAAGTTACACAATATATAGTGACAAAAAATGAGAAAATACATCTTGTACGAATGTGGCATCATGTTAACAAAACAGGAGACTGGACTTTGACAAATAGTCTAGTTCGATATAGTTCTGCAAAATCAAAAGCCAATAAAAGGACTAAAATATTTTAACATAGCAAATAATGGCATTACTCGGTTCATATTCAATTGATTGCGACTAGGATGAAATTAGTGTAAATTGCAAGGGAAATTGTAACAACCCCAAATGTTAAATGTTTGCCAACGAAATATGTTTAGACTAAATTAGTATGAACAATGACAATTGAGTAAAACAATCAGAAGAAAACACTTTACACACGGAGCAATAGTTCCAATGCAGTATGGTGCATGAAGATTGCTAAAAGGTGATACTTATTGCGCATAAAGGAACAAGGAAATTGCTCAAGACAATTATGTACTTCAATTTTGCCAAGCAAGCACAGCAATCTTTATACTTCAAATGCAGTAGGACAAAAATGGGCATTGATGCCCATCAGTTCAACTGCATAATCTCGATAAACTTCTATAGCTCTACTGTTTCAAATTTAAAGCATCCATAAATATATCCAAACACAGCCAAAATTATTGAGTTGGCTGACTACAATAGAAAGAGCTCCAACCCTCTGGAAAGCAATGAAATATCTCTTCTACCAGCGGTTCATTAGCAGAGAAATCTCAAAAAAAAAACATCAATGAATACCAAAGACAGGTATGATAAAAGATCTTGTAATAAGCGAAAAAGGGGGCTTTAGGTTCATTGCCAATTGCTTAAATTATCGTCAAGTCAGCCCCCAAAACGTACCAAAATTGATTCATTTGCTCATGAGAAACTCAGTTAAGCAAGACCCCTCTGCTTAAAGACATCAAGCATTGCAGCTCCAATCTTTGCCGGAGATTCGACCACTGTAACCCCAGCCTCACGCAGTGTCTTCATTTTATCTTGTGCTGTACCCTTTCCTCCTGATACTATAGCTGCAAACCAGATACAAATATAACAGTATTAACTTATCAATGCTTTTTTAAGCATATGATAGGTACATATCCTTAACCAATCACCAGAATTCATATGCTTCATCTTCAACAAACATAAACCAATCACCAGACTTCAAATTGAAAAATGGTTAGGCAAATTCGATTTATTTATTTATTTATTTATTTATTTTTTCTTTCCATTTGAACACAAAAGTTATTATCATAATGACACAAAGGCAATTTAGATTGACCACCGCATAGTAGATGAAATTAGGGGTACATATCAGCAATGACTTAATAGCAAATTAGCAATAGTATTCAGCATGGTATGGACGGCTGATTTTCATAACTTGCCCAAAGAAGAACATGTAACACCACCTGTTATAAAAGACTATTTCCAGGAAAAACGAGCTGAGGGCAAGTGCAAAATGAAAATAAAACCAGAGCATGAGGACATGCAGAAGAGAAGAAAACCTAAACAAGCAGAAAACTTTGGAGGACTTTACTGGATTAGTCACCAAGGAGCCAATAAATCATACAAATCACACTACTAATTCACTGGGATTTGTGGGGAGGGGAAAAAGAGTATTTGTCCCATGCTAAAAAATGTGCCAACATAATTTTAAATTGGAAGGCGACAAGATGATTTGAACAGAAACTAGGAGAAATGCATACATAGCATAGAACAGCCAAACGATGAACTTAAAAGTTTCTTTCTACCAACCATATCAAAATTATAGTGTCTTACATGGCCTTTTTAAACTAAAAGGCCAATGATCCACCGAAAAAAGAACAATGTGTAACAAAGAGAACAACCAATAATTTGATGTCGTAATTACACTTCCCCACTAATTTCAGTTTACACCTAAATCCATGTTGGCATTCCTATATACCCTTTGAGGATCAACTCTCTTCAAGAGGTATAAAATTCAAAACTTAATAAATATAAAACAAACTTCAGTATCTCATGGCAGCTGTGATGACTAGCAGTGAGCACTCCTGAAGATTGATTTAAGCACATAAAAGCAATGTCTTGCCGGAACATGGTATACAAGGAATATCACAAAGGAACAACCATATAACTGAACCAGAACACTCAAACAGTGTAGCAACAAAAAGAACTGTCATTTCTCAAGAGGAGAGTACTTCAACGGTAAACTCGCCAGGAGACGAGCTTTGATAAGGAACTATTCGTACCAAAACCCCTTTTGTTTTCTTTCTTTCATTTTGTCTTGCTAATAAAAATACACCACATAAAAGAGATGGAAATTTAAAATATAATACCTCCAGCATGACCCATACGCCGGCCAGGTGGTGCAGTGAGCCCAGCAATAAAACCAACAATAGGCTTTTCAGTCCCACTTTCCTGTTTCAGTCAAAAACAATCACAAGCTCAGTTTCCAACACAACAGCAAACAGAGGCCAATATTTTTTACTGAATTCAGCATCTTCCTTGCACCATATTAAGGCTTTACTAGTATTATTAGCTTCATCCAACTCCTCACTTAAGCATATATGATAGTCCCTAATACTACGATATAAAAGCAATGTTTGGAAGTAATTCTTTACAGTACAAGTTATTTGAAGAGCTAACTACATATTAATTATTTCCGTTATGGTACCACCCAAGTGGAATTGACAATTGGTACAACCCTTTGAACTTATGTTACCCGGAACGCAGGTCTTCCCAGAAAGCAGGATGAAAACTGAAACGTGGTACGCCACAAGTTGTAAAATGTTGTACTGTATGGTTAGCCCTCTAAAAGTTACCCTAGCATATTTGAGGAAATTATATGAAGTTTTAGTTGACATCCAATTTATCCTAGCTTAACCTCCCATAATTGTCCATGACAAAATGATATTGTTTTGTAATATGGAGTTCAATGTTTTCAAACTTCAAAAAATAGAAATAACATCAAAGTTTTACTTATCGGTGTGGGATTTCTCTTTGGGAAATTTGTAAGCATACAATTGTATCAGGTTGCTCCGGTTCGCTATGTTTGGCAATTTGGAGCGGAGGTGTACCACATTTTGGAACGTACATACCAAGTAGCAATTCGCTATGAAATTAGGGAAGTCGGTACCATAGCTTTGAACCATGAATCAATGCACAGGATAGTAGTCTGATAAATGATAACATGATAAGAGGGGCTATACGGTTGTAGAAGCATTATCACTTGTGAGTTTGAGACAACCCTCCCCCTGCCTATGGACTTTGATGAAGCAAAACAAAAATGACATGCGACTTTGGTCAATTCTCATGGCAAAAAATCTCATCATTTATATACTTCATAATCCAACCAGCCATAGAAATTATAAAACACATGGCAGACTATAATAATCTCGCTATTTATAATTATCATAGTTGCTCCATATTCAATCTCTCCTGAAATTGATATTGGAGATATTCAAAGCCCTAACTTAATTATCTATAGGTTAGGGTCACCCACATCTTCATTGCGACTTAAAGATCACGGGCTCGTCTCCTTAGAAACAATTTCTCTTGAAACAAGGGCAAGGTTGCATACGTCATACCCTTCTAGACCCCACAATGCGAGAGCTTTATACACTGGGCCATCCATATATATGCATATATGGAAAACTATAATAACTAAGCAGTCTTTTTCGGTTTTCACTAACAATTACACTCCCATTCAATCAATCTGTCCCATACACAAATCATTACTCACCTTTATAAGTGTTGCAGCATCCTCTTCGGCTGTACCACCTATCTCACCAATAAGAATGATACCTGAAATGCAACAGTAACACTTTTTCAGACCCCGATAACAAACTCAATATTTCTTTATTGGTTAGTGAAGATTTTTCCAGCAAGTTTCTTCATATCTTATGTTCGGCCATACTAAAAAAACTACCAAGTGTAGAATAAATATTTTTCTATCTCAGATACTTGTTAGTGCTTCTTTTAATGAAGTGGATAAGACCCCAACCAAGTCGGGCCACGGTCCACCATGTTTGATTTGTATCTCATGCTATAATTTTTGCACGTAAACATGGAAAATTTTCATACCTTTTATAAAACAAATTAAATTTGCAAACCAGTGTTAGGTAAAAAAAAAAGTAACAATTCAGACCATGGATTGGTAGAGAAATCTAAAGAAATGTTCAACACAAAATAACAGCTAGGTAGATGCAATCACTAAACCAAGTAGAGGGGAGTGCGAATACACAGAACAAATTACGGTGTGTAGTTTGCAGCGAAGCAAGAAGAATATGCCCCAAAAGCATAACCAACCATTTGAAAGACTAAGAATAATTTAATCTGCAAGAACTTCAAAATTTCAAAGCCACGGTGTAGGCTAGAGATACTTCACATCGTCAATGTATTTTTCTTTCAAGAAGCAAAACGAATATAATTTAAAGCATTAAAATCTTCAGATTTATTCAAATCATATTTGGGAATACTTCTTTGATGGTCTCTGATTTCCACAGGTTAAAGTTCAAGTGTGCCCTCCCTCCGCCTAAAAATTTCACTTTCAGACGAATCTCACTCAGTAAACCAGTACCAGAGAATTATGTGCATTCATATGAAAAAGAAAATTTAGTCTCCATCCACACAGAAAATTATACACAAAAAGAATTCCATATTCAAAGTCTTGGCAGACTAATAGTAATAATATAGGATTATTTCAGCATGTATCAAAAAGATTTAGACATTCCATTTTATTGACTGGCAACCGCCGTGCAAGTGGCTTTAAGGCTGATGTGATCAGATTATTAGGCGAGTTCATATATAAAAAATAAAAAGCTGGAAAAGTTAAACCTTCAGAATTTTCACAAGTCTAAACCTCATTAATCTCATGTAGGAAAAGCTTTGATCAGGAAACATATATCTTGTCATACTACTCATACAAACTGCAACCAGTGTATAGGAACTTATGTTAAAACTTTACATGCACGATAACACATCAGATTCAAAGTTAATATAAGTTCAAATAACTGACAAGGCTTGGTTGGTTTTATTTATCTATTTCACGATCAACCTATATCCCAAACATTTGTAAATGCTCCCAGCAAAGTGCGTATTTTGTTCATGATTAACCAAAATTGGAGCACCGGAAAGGATATTTAAGGGAAAAAACCAATGCCTTTTGTGGAAGCATTTTAAGTACACTACTGGCAACAGTAATTAGCTTCAAGGATGAATAAACAATCCACATGTAGTATAAGACGGAAAGAAAGATCTGTTTCATCTTAGATCATACCTTCCGTCTGGGGATCAATGAGAAATTTCTCTACGCAATCAACAAAGTTGGTTCCATTAAATGGATCACCACCAATACCGACACAGGTTGATTGCCCAAGGCCAACAGCAGTGGTTTGGAAAACCTATAGAATGTTCAACAATCAAACAAAAGCTTCAGTATTATCAAACAACTACAGAAAGCCTAATACCATGGGTATCCTCACTGTTAAGATAAATAAAAAAAACACGCCTTAATCTCAAGAATTTGGGTATCCACACTTAATGCGGGAACGGAAAAGAATTCTGCACAATCGGCTTATAGATCCAAAATCTGGATTTATATTTAGTTAATCACAAAATAAG
>MKEJ01005205.1:0-32267 GCA_001753735.1 Embelia ribes | reverse complement strand
TTCTTCATATACTTGAAGAAATTTTACTCACATTTTACGTACGAACTAGGTACGGAAATCAAGAAATTTAGAAATTAGGGATATAACTCAAAACTTACTTCAAAATGTTCGCTAGATTTTGAGGAGAGAGGATTTACCCTTCGATTGTGATTTTCCCGTCGGATGATGGATCAAATCTCCACTTCTTTCTTTTTCTCCTTCTCTCTATTTATTTTTCTCACGGACGGGCAAAATAATGAGGTATAAGGAGTCGACTTATAGCATCGGGCCCCACATTTTCTATTTTCGGACTTGGGTGTACCGGTACACAAAGGGTTTGTGTACCTTTATACTGCCTTATATGAAGCTAGGTGTGCTGTTACACCACTTGGTGTGCCAACTCCCAGTGTCTTATTTTCCTTTGGTGTAACGGTACACCAGGCTTGGTGTGCTATTACACCAGTGTGTTGTTACGCTGCTGGTTGGTGTAACGTTACACCAGTTTGTACCGTTACACTGTCTGTGTAAAGACTCACAGTGGCTCCAAATTCAATTGTGTACCGTTACACCACACTTGGTGTAACGGTATACCCGCTCATTTTCACCCTGAAACAAGCCACTTCAACAACTAATCACCATGATAACCATTCTCGCATACCTACAATACTTATCGTCATGATTCTATATCAAGTCTATTCTTATAAACCTCACTAATCTCACAAATCTCACACTCCAATCATTATTTTTGCACTATAACAATTCACTGGAAAATAATTTTTCTAACGGGGCGCTGCCCCACACCCCGCAAGGGCGTCTCCTCCTTGACTCCCGCGACATGACCGAGCAGGTCGAACCTCGCATCGTAGCGGCAACAAAAGTCGTTGCATGCAACTACAATGCAATTTGAAAGCAACACACCTCCATACCTCCACATACGTTCTCACCACACGTATATAAGTAATACCACAACCATGACACCCATAATGGTCTCGTCTTACGTGTAATAATAATATTATAATGCATGATATAATACTATTAAATGCGAAAAGTTAACCCACATTTTCCGGGACGTTATAAGATTGGAACATAAGTAAATTTGTAGAAAATAAAAACGATAGTAAAATACCAACAGAACATATAATGTATACAGATGGTGAAGGAAGAACAACCTTGAGATTTTTAGGTTACACAACTACCAGACTTGGAAGATGAAACAATAAGTGAAATGGAAAAAGAATTTAATATGATGAATATTGAAGAAGATTCTACCTATCAAATTGAAAAAAAAATTGATAGATTAGAAAAAGATTTTGAAGAAAATAATAGATACATTAAAGGATATTTTAATGATCCAGATTTAGGAAGATTATTTAAAAAAGAATATAATATAATATAAAGAAAAACACTAATTAAAGAAAAATATCAGAACTTAAAAAGAAAATGAATGATAATAAAAACCTTATTATAACATTAGATAATCATATGAATATAGAAGAATACATTAATTATGGAAAACAAAAAATAAAAATTTCCCTGGACAATAATATAAAACTCACTAAAAGATAGATCCTCTCAAAAGAAGCAGAATTAATAAATCAAGGGCTAATGGAAGAAGATTCTCTAGAAAGAAACACTAATGGAGACTGGGTTATAATCAAAGGAAATATAACAAGCTCATTATAAGAATCTATAGAAAAAGATGAAGACACTGAAAGTATAATATCAGAACCAATTAGTCAAGTTTCATCAATAGCAAGAGAATTAATGAACACACAAGATGAAAAACCAAAGATATATTCAGGATCAGGAAATCTTGGAGAAAGTGGTTTTTCTCCTAAACAACCTTATAGTAATTATAAGGGACCTAGTCCAGAATACAGACCTAAGGGCAAGAGACAAGAATTAGAGATTATAGATCAAAGTACGCTCGTGGATAATGGGAGATTTTTAAATCTCACAACCCATGGTATACAAAAATTGCCAACAATATTTGAATATTGCGCCTCTTTAATAACAAGACATTATGATGAAATAGATTTTAATCACAGCCCAGAGGAAATGTACTCTTATTTAGAAAAATTCTTGGGAGAATCAGTAAGGGCAATTTGGGAATCCTACAAGAAAAAATTCCCAGAAGATTATAAAAGTTTTGTCCAATTAGGATCAAATCCTTATAATTTCACTAATTTAATACAAGTACTTGTCTTAGGACAACCAAATGTAAGTGGAACCAAAAGACAGGAAGAAGCTTTAAGAAAATTAGAACTTCAAATAAAAAGTTGGAGTTTTATAAAACCTTTTTTACAAGATTTTTTTATATTGTAGTAGTATAGCAGAACCTTTTATGATTCCACAGTAGGAGAAAAATAATGTTTGAAATTACCAAGCCCATTAAGAATAGAAATTTATAGAATATATATTTCCACAGATTCATTAATTACACCACGAACTAAGAATATTAGAACAAAATGCAAATTTATCATAGATCAATTAGTCCAAAAATGTATAGAGATTCAAATACAAAGATCTTAGAAGGAGAATAGTTATTTTAGAGCAATCTATACTCCTCAAGTATATGATTCTGATAGGAGAAAAACTTATATGCCAAGACAACAGAAAAGGACAAGGTTTAAAGTACCAATAAAAGCTTATTACTTGAGAAAAAGTAGTAATAAGAAGCCTTTCTTACAAAAAAATAAACATGTAAGAAAATTTGATGAAAGAAGAGATTACAAAAGCATAAAATGATTTATATGTGGTGATCCAGATCACATAAGCAGAAATTGTTACAAAAAATATGTAAATAATAGAAATGCGTTATTAGTAGAATTTATTAATGAAGATATATTAGAAATAGATGAAGACCTTAGTGACACAAAATCAATATATAGCATACAAGAAGTAATGGATACAGAATATATAGAAGAACTTGATTCGGAAGAAGAAAATGAGGTCCAAAAAGAATTATATAACTCCAATAAAATTATAAAAGACTCGTACGAGGAATTTCTGCATGACCTTTTTCAATGAAGTATGGTCATGGAGTAGTAGAAAATTTCTATTCCAAAGAAAACAAGGCTTTCAAATGCTATTGTTCTTAGTTTAGCTATGTGTGAATTTTTTGTTTATATTTGAGGGGGAGAGTCCTTATTGAAGTGTCGATGTTTGGAGAAGAAGGTTAAAGTATTTTCCTTTATTTGGTAATTATCATATGGTATGATTAATACTGAAAATGCCTTTGAGTTTGTGGCAATAGGTTCTTTATAACTCCTGATTTCGCGATTGCCTGTGATTCTTTCGTACACTAATTATCTTTTCGTTAGGTTGTTTATGAGCATAATGTGAGGCTCTTCTATTCATTTAGGTTTGGTCTTTGGTGAGGAGATTTGATCAACCACAAAAGTACAAGCCATTTGTAAGCAAATGCGTAGTGCAAGGAAGCCTCGAAATTGGAAGTCTCAGAGAAGTTAATGTCAAGTCCGGGCTTCCTGCCACAACCAGTATGGAAAGACTTGAACTTCTCGATGACGAAGAGCATATCCTTAGATTCAGAATCATTGGAGGAGATCACAGACTCAAGGTAAGAACGGTTGAGATTTGGCTGTTTGTGACCTGTTTGCCTTCAATTTTGTTAGGGCTAGTTTTGGTATTATTTTACCTAGAATGCAGTTCTTTCCCATATGTGAGACTAATACGGGAGCATGGCGTGCATAAGTTGTAAAATGCCGTGTGGTTGGGGGAGGCTTCTATTACCCATCGTATATGAAAGGCAACTGCATCAATTTTTTTAGTAGTTGACTTCATGCAATCATTCATGACCAAAAATATATATATTACTTAGGAACAAGAATTTTTTATGTTTTCAAGCTTTTAGTGATAGAAGTAATTTGATTTATAACTTAAATCATTTGGATTTGTTTTCTAAATTAAGGTCGAGGGATACAAATTTACTGGTTTTTTATAGCGTTAAATTATCACGTTTTGGTAGAGAGGAGCATTCCCATCCTTCATTTTCATAACCATTTTCTGTGTGGGAATAACCATTCAACTTATCCACCCTATATTATCCAACACTCATGATACACTCTCAACCAAAATCCCCAATTCTACACCGGAAAATCATTCCATTCCCACCCATTCCCATGTTTTAAACTAGCCCTTAGAATGCTGTTATCAGTGTATTAAATGACTTGGAACATTTTCGTTTCCCATTGTTGATAATTACAAGCGATGAATTAATAAGTTTAGTCCATTAAGTGCTATAGGTTACTTAACTTTGTATTCCTGAAAGCAAAAAGGTTGTGACTAGCGTCTGTATTTCATGATGATATCTTTGTCACCTCATTCGACAGTGTGTTAACAATCAAGCCGATGGCATGCTTTATGTTAGGCCTGAAACCTATTGAGCAGGCGCGCTCGTTCTGAATCTAATCACGTGTCACATGAAGTTTGAGGTGTATCAGGATTTCACCCAAGGGAATTTGAATATTTTTTTCTTTTGTCATTCTTAGACTGCAGCCTTTGTTCACTTTATTTCCATAAAGATTCCAGCACGGTTTAATCTCTCTCTTCTTGTGTTCTCCAGAACTACTCTTCCATTGTATCTGTCCATCCAGAGGTCATCGATGGGAGACCGGGGAGTCTTGTGATAGAATCGTTTATAGTAGATGTTCCTGAGGGGAACACCAAGGATGAGACATGCTACTTTGTAGAAGCATTGATCAAGTGCAACCTCAAGTCCCTTGCTAATGTGTCTGAACATTTAGCAGTGCAGGGAAGAACGGATCCCATTGATCGGGTTTAAACCATGGGGCCCACCCGGATGAAGCTTCTTCTCGGCTTTTAATTCCTTGGGCCTGTGGAAAAGCAGATGGGTTGCCTTCTCTCTGCAAATTTTCTTTCATACACTTCACATCCGACTTTATGCTCAATTCATCTTTCATCCTCAATCTCTGTTGTTCTTCTGGTCCTTCGGATTGTAATAAGACAGTCTGGCCTATCGTTATTTCCTTCAAGATAATTTCCTTAAAGATTTTGACAGAAGGGCTCGGTTGGAACATATTGAAGGTGAGGTTTGCTTGTAAGCTTTAGCCCTTGTTGACACTAATTTTCAGTTGTTGCGGCGTGTAAATGTTTGGTCAGTTTCTGTATTGTTGCTATAGCAAGAAAGTTTGTTAATGATTTATTGTACTGTACTTGTATGTAACTGTTATGTATTAAAGTCACCGTAGAAGAGAAAAAGGAGCGTCTGTTTCCCTGAATATTGATGAAGCCTGATGTTCATTAATCAAATCTGTCAAATTTATGATGGCCATTCCATGTTATCTTAGTATTGAACTTGTAGAAAGAGAATTGTTCTCTTCGATTTAAACTTTTGTTTAGTGCACTGTCACTGTCGTAGCTTGTTGCTCAATCTGGAAAAACATAAATGGAGTTTCGGCATTGATGCACCTACCTTTACTTGTCACTGAAAAATAAACTATGCACCTTTTTAAAAAATCATAAATGTATATTAAAAGAACCATTTTGCAAATTATGATATAATTTTAATTAAATTATAGTCCTAGACAAAGACGATTGCAATCAGAGGGCACAGAATCCCACTGGAAGCTGCTAGTTCAGGAATACAAGAGGAAAATTTATGGGCAGCTATATAATTTGGGTCACGGGTTGGTCCCGTTAGAAACAACCTCTCAGGAAACAGGAATAACGTACGTCAGATCCTCCGAGACTCTACAGGAGCTTTGTGCACTAGGTCTTCCATGATGTATAAATCAATTGAATGTTTGTGCTAATCTGTCAACAATGTACAGAGCTTACCCTTCAGTAGCAGAGTAAACCACAAGGTCAAGGTCGAAATTTCAAGCCAATGCAAACTCTGCCTCATCTGGTTGCTCCTGAAGTTGTTGCTCAAGTACTGCTTCTTCCCCATACGGCTTAAGTATGCGCTTGATTTCGTCTGCATTGAGTGTCTCGTACTCCAAAAGTGCGTTGGCTAACGCATGTAATGCTTTTTCTTGCTGCAAATTGGAAGAAAATAATTAGTTTCCACTTCACAGAGAAGCGGAATCACTTGTGCACTAGTTGTGAACCTACAATAAAATTTACGTGTTTTGGAAGAAAAGGAAGAATACGACAATACTAACGAGATCTTCCATGATAAAGAAGCTGAATTAAGACCATGGCTTTCAACCTAAGTGTTCCATCAATTTAAACTCACCCTCTTCAGTAGAGCTTTCACACGGTCATATGCTTCTCTTAGAAGCTTCACCACCTGCAAAACCATAAAAACCAATTACTTCCCCAAACCAAAAGGTAACTGAAATAGAACCTCAAAACAGCCAGTTTGAGGAATTGTAAGTTTGAAAGTTTCACATTACCTTCCCAAAAAAAGAAAAAAGAAACAGAAATAGAAAAACAAATATCAAATCCTTACTTCAGCGTCAATGCGAGATTGCATTTCCGAACCAGGACGTTCTTTAATATGAACTGGTCCAATAGTCTCACTCATCCCACAAGATGATACCTTAAAGATGAAACAATAGGAAAGCATAAACAATTAACGCACAGGTTATCAGAGATTTTAGGCTAGTATTTGAGTATGCAACAGGACTTTTTTCAAAGTTGTAAGGGATACCATGTACTTGGCAAGCTCTGTAGCTGTGTTGAGATCGCTGCTAGCACCCGTGGTGATATGGTCCTGACCAAAGATAAGCTCTTCCGCAACTCTTCCTCCCATGCAGACATCGAGTCGGGCTAACAATTGCTTCCTGCTAATAGATGTTTCATCATTTGATGGGAGTTGTGTCACCATTCCCAAAGCAGATCCACGTGGCATTATTGTGGCTTTATGAATAGGATGTGCACCCTTTGTATGAAAAGCCACAATTGCATGTCCACTCTCGTGATATGCTGTGAGCTGGGAAAAAAATCAACGGTATGGAGAATTTAATAATCAAATTCTGAGATAATCAGAGCAGTAAAAAGAACAGACAGAAGTACAGCACATATGGGGGAAAGCATACTAGCTGTAAAATATTTTCTAAGAAAATATAAATATAACCATCGAACACTTTGAGACCTTTCAGTAATGCATCTTGAACTGACTCATCATCAGGCTTCCACGTTCGTTTACTTACCTTCTTTGATTCTTCTGATATGAACATCTTCTTCCTTTCTGTACCCATGATTATCCTGTCTTTTGCAAATTCCAATTGTGCTGCATTTAGCAGCTCAGCACCTTCAACAGCAGCCTTAATAGCAGCAATGTTTACCAAGTTTGCCAAATCTGTTGGCAACAAGAGTTAACAAATGTAGGAGTATTCAGGTTCTAAGGCAAGTCAAACCATATGTATAAAACTAAACCACATGGAAACAAAATACGGTTCCATGATGGACGATAAAAACTAGTACCTGCTCCATTGAATCCTGGTGTACCACGAGCAATTGCATTTACATCTACATCTCCAGCCATGGGTTTATCATGCAGATACAGCTCCAAAATCTCTTGGCGACCCCGCACATCAGGATTAGGAACCACAATCTGCACAAAAAGTACCCAAGAAAATACATATAAATTTTGATTTTATGAAGAGCTTATTGAGATTGATGGAAGAAAGGATCTAGTTTCAGAACTTGACACTTACATGCCTATCAAATCTACCAGGTCTTGTCAAAGCAGGATCAAGTATATCAGGCAAGTTTGTAGCAGCCATCAGAATAATGCCCTACTCAAAAAAAAAAAAGAAAAAAGAAAATTTGCTAGCATATTTAAAGATGCATGACAATAAATGCACCAAAATCTTCTTTTCGCACCTCATTTTGTTCAAAACCATCCATTTCAACAAGCAACTGGTGCAATGTTTTTTTAGTGTGGCCTTCCCATTGCTTGCGTGTGGACCCAATTGCATCAATTTCATCAATAAATATGATACAAGGGGCCTGCAGACAGCAGTATTTTGTCAATAAGAAATCAGAAAATGGATAGCCTCATTCTGACAATGACAAAACTGGGCTAATGACATATTGGAGAAATATTTGGAGGCAAAGAGCGGCTTGCGGTCTAACAAATTCACATCATGAGATCAGTTAAGGAAGGATCGCTCCAAACAATATACATGTGATTGAACAATTTTCTTATCATTTGAAGCTAATTGGTAGTCACAATCTTTATTATCAGGGAGAGAACATCAGCATCCCATGGAAGCAAAATGTAGACGTATTATGCTCTACATCTTCGTCATAAAAGTTCTTTCGGAAGGGAAACGGATTCCTAGTTGTAAAATTGAAAAGTCAACTCATCATGTATAAGGGTCTTCATTGAGATGGATTAGGATACCAATCCATAACACCACCACCACCACTCCCACATAAGCAAATTAAATTCCACCAAATTAGTCTGGCATGTTTCTAAATATATACAATGAAAACATCGTACCTTTTCCTTCGCTGCCTGGAATAAGGATCTCACACGTCGAGCTCCAACACCAACAAACCTGGCAACCAAAATTAACATGGAAAATTTTCAGCCAGAAAGCATAACACATTTTGAACCAATGCTAGTTAATTCCTGGATCATAACTTACATCTCCTCAAATTCAGAACCTGCTCTGTAAAAGAAAGGCACCCCTGCTTCTCCGGCAATAGCCTTTAAAAATCCAGATGCATTTATCAGACAAAAAAGGGAATAAAATACCACTTCTCCGATTGATGCAAACAAAAAACAATTTCAGGAAAAGCTAGGTATGCATTACACAATCATGCAAGAGAGATATTTCTGGCATTCATGAGAATAAGCAAATACCCAGAGTTAGTCTGTGAAACATATTTCCAACATTCATAATAGCAAGCAGAACTTACTTTTGCCAGCAGAGTTTTGCCGGTTCCAGGTGGTCCAGTTAAAAGGATTCCCTGCATTAACATACGAAGTGTCAGTACATCCGGAAGCAAAAAAAAGGAGGACAATAATGCCAATATAACAAAAATGAGCTTAAACCTATATCTCAGCATTTAGACAATTCAATAAGTATAAAACCTCCACAATTAGATATCGAAACTACATAGGACAGCTATTCAAAGACCAGGGAAGTTTTTTATTTCTCTCTTTTTCCTTTTTCTGGTTTTTTTCTCGACAACCAAAGAACAGGGAATCTTGATCAGGAGAATAACAGAAAAGAAAAGACCAAGGAAGAAGTAGGAGAAGAAATTGCAAGCGACTGCATGAATAGAGAACAATTGAAGGAAGTTAATATGCTTTTGAAAGACCAAGAATCAAGTCAAACCTTGGGCAACTTCCCCCCAAGTCGGGTAAACTTTGTTGGGTTTCTGAGGTACTCCACCACCTCCTCAAGTTCTTGTTTAGCATCATCACAGCCTTTCACATCCTTAAATGTTATAACATTCTGCAATAAAACAAATATCAATGCCCATGGTGATCAACAGGTTCTTTTTTAGACTTGAAGTAAAGTGACCAAGCATCACATGTTGGTACAAACAACTACAGAGAGCAGTATATCTGTAACAGTCGCATATGAGCTCAGATGCCTTTGCTACTCATTGTCACTGGTCCTTTAAGATTGTTAGCATTGAGAATGTGTAAGATCATAAACCTACCTTTTCGGGCGTCACTTCTTTATTCAGGTCTTTTGGGATGTAGGAAGCACTTGATCCCATGCCTGAAGCTCCAATGCCACCTAAGCTACTTATATACTTCCGAAGAGCAACGGCACCCATTACCCTGAAAAGAGTAATAAATTTTCAAGATCCTAGTTTTGGGAGAAATTGGCCTCTTAACTTTTCAAAGGGGAGATGCATTCTTTAGCGCTGTGTATCACTTTTGCTTTCAACTATGCCGTCTAATCAAGTTAGTCAAATCATATTTCGGTTCCATATCATTTTGTATATTTTTCTGTATCATCTCGTTTCGTGTCGTGTATTGTAAGATATTTAAACACAAACATATTATGTTATAAAGAATATAAATATCACTTGAAGATGCATAATGTAATAGCTATAAGCTTCTCCTTCTGAGTTACTCTATTTTTAAAAATTAGAGTACATGATGAGATAATTTTTGGAGTTAGAATTGACATAAAGGAATAGTAGTTTATTAATTAAAATTTCTTGAAGATGGACAGCAAGGGTTGAGTATCCCTGAGACTGTCTATAAAACAAATAAGAGCTAGGAATAGCTTATTTTTAAATGGTGCAGGTTTAGGAATTTTTTAAAAAATTTTGGAGGTTCCTAGACCCGATTTTGGAAAAAGGAAAAAAATATTATATAGTGATTATAATAAAAAAAATGGATAAAAAACAAAATAATATAATAATTATAGTAGTGGATTGGTGACAGACACATATGTCTGTCTTTTGAAATCAATAATGTATTACAGTTCTCTTTATATATATCGCGACAAATACAGGTATATATACGCGTATTAGGCATAATCACTGCTAGTTTCCACAGATTCATCGCTTGAATCCAATATCTCGATCGTAATTCTTCAACGATATAACAGATCAGAGCTTCCTTCCTCTTCTTTATCTCTTTTTTCTCTTTCCTGCAGTTTCGTACATATATCGTATGATATATAAATCGTCTCATTTCGTACAATAAAGATGATACACAGTTGATTTCGTACGATTTATTGCTCCAAACGCAACAGAGCAACGATACATGGTTTTGCTCAGGGATGGTACGATTCGTACGGTACACGGCGCGTACCGTACGATATTGACAACCATGCGTCTGATATTTAGGCTATTTCCGTAAAAAAAAAAAGGGTTTAAATCAAAAGTTAATAATGTTAAAGCATAGAAGTGACACATACACAGAGAGAACCATATTCCACTTGGAGAACCTATGCATCTACAGTTTCTCTTTAAAACTAAACGAGACAAAAGAGTAGTACGTACCACATCAAACCAACAACAACAAACAACAAGATTGTTGAGATGATCTCTTGAACAAATCTTAAAGGTTTGCTGGACACTTTAGGCTCAACCTGATTCAGAAAACTACTAGTGTTAAAAATTGGGGAATAAAAATATGTGCAGAATCTTCCAAAGAGTAAACAAATGACAGGCATTAAGCATCCGACAACAAGAAAGAATCCTGAAGTATAACCCAGCAAATATATATCAAATCGTAACACTTAACAATAATATGGAAAAAGTCATTTACGTACCATCACCACATGCAATGGCTGCTTATTTGATATGCCAGGCCTTACAGAACTCTCATCCATATATCCCATAGCACGTTCCTTCAACTCTTGCAACTAGATGAAAATCAGTATAGTTAGTAACAAACTTACCACATGAGAGAGGAGATTTATTGGGGAAAAAGGCAAGAATACCAATAAAGGAAGACTAGAAGGCTTTCCAGACTGTTCGTCCAGAAGAAATTCAGCAATAGCATTAGTGGCAACAAGAGCTCGAATATATTCTGCTACTCCTCTGCTGTCAAATGCATGCTCTCTTTGCTCAAAGCGGCTGATGACAGTCTCAGGGCTGCAAGAGAAGTGAAAAAAATAACTATGATATCTTTTCTTATTAATATTGTCGCTACACAACATGAAAAGAATTCTGCAACTAACCATAATATCTCCCTCTCCACTAGTTATAAGCTAATTGATCGTTTTAACATACAAAAAGTAGGCACGTACTAAAAGAAAGGGACACAACTGATATGTAGCCAAATCAAATACATAAATACCACCAGCAAGATAATAATGTCATATGTCAAGAACCAAAATTGGACAACCCACTGAATGTCATGATCAATCTTACACGAGCTAAATGCGGATTCTTGTCAGATGGGAATTCAAAATAATTACAGCTCATAACATTCCAGAAAACAGTTATATGATATCTGATGCAAAAATATGAACCCGGAATTACTGATGGAGCAACAAAGAGTTGACATTAGTCAAATCAGCAATTTTAATTCTTTGTTAGTATTTGAAGTCCACTGGGTTGCATAAGCATTTGGAGTGAGTTAATAAGGTTTCTCCTTTCTACCTTGTAGAGATACTACCCTCTGGTCTCAATAGAGCTGCATCCCATGCAATTCAATTTTATTGCGCATCACAATTGATATTCATGTAATATAGAGAAAGATGTGTAATTTCAACTCAACATGTATGCACAAAAAAATACTAATAATAATAAATAAATTTAAAAAATGAAGCAATTGCTGCTGCATTTTTCATGGATTGTTACAAATTTTCACAAAGTTTTGCCACTTCATCCAGGTCTCCATACATACTACTTAACATGCTACGATGGTTAATTTTTACCTCCCCATCTAAGGCGCATTAAATAAACATGCGAACTGAAAGAAAACCCAATAATTTGGGGCAAATTAACTCTCCCAGAAAGATTTATTTGCACCATGCTATCCCCTTCTTAGTTCCTTCAATCATATAAAGATCTCTTCTTTACAATATAACAAGGACTTAGAAAATGGGAATAGCTTGAAAAGTCTTAACTTTGCTTGATGTGCTTAGACAACTATTTGACTGACAAACTAATTATGATTCTATAGCATTCTACAATTATTTCCCAACTCTTTTAAGAAGTTTCTTTCAACAGGGACTGTAAAAGGGGATGCTTAAATTTTGAAGATCCTATAGACTACGTATGATCTCAGAGCCTCATACAATTATTTGACTCACAAACTATTAAACAGGGTTGATAATAAATTGTTAACTCCCCAGCTAGGTTGCGTTAAATCATTTTTAGACCGAAACCTAATTAGCTTGTAGCAAATGAACACATCCATTCTATTTTTATAGCATCATCTTCATCATCATCAAAGCCTTACATCCCAAAAACAAGAGGTCAATGGCACCAAAATAAGATATCACGTCGAGTCATTAGCGTAATTTTTTCGACGCCACTCGTTGCTATCAAAAGCAACTTGCCCATCCATTTGTTCAATAACCGTATCTTTTCGTATCACTTGCATCCACGTTTTTATAGGTCTACATCTCCTTTTCCCTTCAATTCCATTTTTATAGCATTCTACAATCATCTCCTAAATCCTTAAACTACACATACACGAGCATAAAGATTTCCTTTCAACAAAGTCACAAAAGGGTATATCTTGAAGATCTTATACTTATGCTTAATAAGCTCGGACAACAAAGCACTCTGCTTGGCTGCGTCCATGGGGTTAGCATCTGCATCCGCAATCAGTGCCTCCAGCCGCTTCTCTCTCCTCCAAAACGGCCACCAATCGAACCAACCCGTCGCAAAAACCCTCTCAAAACCCCGTCTAACAGTCACCAATACTCCAACCAAAAACACCACCACCGGCAGCCTTTTCTTCTCTTCTCTCCCCTCCGTCTCTCTCTCTCCAACTTGAGCCTCTCCCCAATCCGTAGCCGACTCGGTATGCACCTCTGGGCTCGAATTGACACTATCCTGGTGCAATGTGCAGCTGCAAACGAGGCGATTGCGGCTAATCCGAAGCTTCCGAGGCTCTCCCCAATCCCAAAATGGCTCGCTACGTAACCGGGGGCTCAAATTCACACTGTCCTGGTGCAATGTACAGCCGAAAGTAGGGCAATTGTGGCGAAATCGAAGGTTGGGAGAACGGAACTGGAGAGATGGGAGAGAGAGAGATGGTGGAGAGAGAGAGGCGTGGCTCCGGTGAGTGTGGAGAGAGATTTGGGGGAGAGATAGAGAGGGTTTGAAGATGAGAGGAACTTGGAGAGCAGGCATGGGTTCCGGCTATAAGGTTTAAATACAATCTCTCTCTCGCTGGTTTCTCTTTATCTCTGTGTTCCGGCGGCGAATGCCGGATATATACTGAGTGAGAGAGAGTTTTCTTTTACCCATGCCTATTGGAATATGTACCCGCCCGATTTTGCTAGATAAAATCCACCTCGAGTGGGTTCGAGTTTGGGTCCGTAGAAAATTCAGTTGTCAAAGGCGAAGGTGGAAGCGGGTTGGAAATGCTAGTACCCGACCTCAAATTTGAACTCGATCCTGAATTTGACCCGCTCATTTAAAATTATATTATTGCCCACATTAAGATTCTGTATGATACTTCCATTGTTATCCACATTCAGATTTTAAACTTAGAAAGCAGTTGATGGCGGCTCTCTCTCCCCTTCCACATTCCCTCTCGCATCTCCTCCTGGTCCTGAGGCGGTTCGTTGCTGCCCTCCCCTAGTCCTGACGACACCACTGCCCTCCCCCTGGTCCCGAGGTGACGACGCATCCAATGTTGTGGCCAGCACCAAAGTCCTCATCCCTCAACAGTTGACAACGGCGAACTCCTCCCCCCTCTCCTCTTGCCGGTCACTGCCTCCCACACCACCAAATAACACCACGACCTCTCCAACGGTAAGCCCTCTTCCTTAATTTTTCGTGTAATTTTTAGATCATTTGCAGAATTAAGTGTCGTGTATTGTTCTGAATTGTTAGATCCCTTAATTTTTTGTGTAAAAAGACTTGGTAATTCCGGAAATTCCAAGCACAGTTGCGAGCATGTATAGTGTGCTTATATAATCAGAAGGAAGATGTTATTGTATAGTGTTTGAATTGAGATGGCTTGTTGGGATCTACTTTTTTAGGGCTTATTTTCAGTGTTGGCTGTTGATAGATAATAGTGTGTTTTTTAGTATTGTTTATAAAGTCTAGTGTTGCGTATCTTTTTCAAGTGTAAAAACCTTTCTTAAATTTGAAAATAACTTGGGCAAGTTAATAATCTTTGAGTATCTCCTTTTTTATAGTGTTAACAATCAAGTGTTAAACATTTCTTAAATGTTGAGTCGCACTGGGGAAGTTAACAATCTTTAGGTGTGCTTTATAAGGTTTCGTCATTAAATACACTTTGAGTATCTCATTTTTTATAGTGTTTTTATTCACTTTTGTAATGCTTCTTGTATTTTGTGTGCTTGTTGGTTGTCCTGATTTAAAAGTTTTATGAATGTTGCCTCTAGTTATAAATATTATGAAATTAGCCTCTACTATTAAATGAAGGTTATGATACTCTTAGGTTTATTCTACCCCGGTTAATAATAGTTGGCATATCCATACTATTCTCTAATTTGCTCTTATGTATAACTCAACAGGATATAGACATGATAAATGCTGATAATTCTTAAGCACTCATTTCAGAAGAAAGTGCATATCAACCAAACCCACTAGGAGGTTCTAATCCTTTAACTAATGATCCCACATCCATTGAATCTGTGCCAACACCTCAGGTTGAGACAGGAGATAATTTGGAGGCAACAACACAAACTGGGGCAAGGAGGCTTAAAAGTGTAGTATGGTAACATTTTACAAAGGTTAAAGTTAATGGACAAGATAAGGCTCAATGTAATTATTACAAGAAATAGCTTGGTAGAAAATAAAAAAATGGAACTGAGCACTTGCACCAACACATCGAGATATGTATTCAACGTAAGATTGCCATGAGAGGGAATAAATAGCAAACATTTCTTATGCCTAAGGGCTTGCAAGGTAAGCAACAGTTGGGTACCGGGCTTTATGATGCTAAAAATTCAAGGAAAAGCTAATAAATACAATAATTATGCATGAATATCCACTCTCAATAGTGAATCATCTTGGTTTTAAGAGATTTATATATTCTCTCTAACTATTATTTCAAGTTCCTTCTAGAAACACTATAAAAAAGGAGATACTCAAAGTGTATGATTACGAGAGATTGATGACTTTGAAGTTATTATATAGTCTTGAAGGAAGAGTAGCAATTACATCAGACATGTGGACTGCAGACAATTAAAAAAAAGGGTATATGGGTGTCACTGCTTATTACATTGATTTCTCTTGGACTTTACACAACCATATTTTGAGGTAATAATAAATTCTTATATTTATAAATTCTCATTATATATAGTGATTGAATGTGAATTTTATTATGTAAGGTTCATTTATGTTCCTATTCCTCACTCAAGTGATAGACTTTGTAATGTATTGGTTGATTGTTTGATGGATTGGAACATAGATATGAAATTGTCCACTATTACTTTAGATAATTGTAGCACAAATGATGTCATGATTAACAAAATTAAGGATAAGTTGCAGTTAAGCACTTTGTTAAGGGATTGGTCCCGACTTCACATGCATTATTGTACACATATATTAAATTTGATAATAAAAGATGGGTTGGAAGTGATGAAAGATGGGGTAGAAAGAATTTGGGATAGTGTAGCTTATTGGACTGCCACACCTAAAAGGAAAGAAAAATTTAAGGAGACGACCAAACAATTACGAACCCCTTGCACTAAAAATTTGGTTTTAGATTTTTCGACTAGATGGAATTCTACTTACAAGATGATTGACATTGCCATTTCATATGAGGATGTATTTAGTCGGTTAAGACAACGTGAGTCTCAATACACTTGTTTGATAACTAGTTCACACTGGAGATTTGCAAAAGATGTTTGTGAAACACTGAAATTATTCAATTTTATCACTGAAATGATTTATAGTACTAAATATCCAATTGCCAATATGTATTTTCCTAAGATTTGTGAGATCAAATTGACAATATCTTAGTGGATTAATGAATTGATTAAAAAAATGGAAGAAAATATGTTGGGCAAATTTGATAAATATTAGAGTGTCATTCATGATATAATGAGGGTTGCTATTATTTTGGATCCTAGATACAAAATGGAGTTGCTTGAATATTATTATGAAAAATTGTATGGACTTGACTCTTTTGAGCAAGTTAAGATTATGATTTGGTTTTTGATTATCAATTGAAAATGAATAAAGACTCTAGTAGTGGCTCTCCAATGTTTGATGTTAGTCATGTCAGTGAAGATGGTTTAAGTGAGTATGATGCATATATCATGAGGAAAAAAAGAGCTAGAACTTCATTTATTAAAATAGAGTTGGATCATTATTTAGAGGAGGAGGTTTTACCAAGAAGTTCAGATTTTGATATTTTAATGTGGTGGAAGTTGAATGGCATCAAGTATCCAACAGTTCAAGCAATTGCGAAGGATGTATTAGCGATTCCTATTTCTATTGTAGCTTATGAATCTGCATTCAGTATTAGCAGTCATATCTTAAGCCCTCATTGTAGTCAACTTGATTCAACTACTTTAGAGGCCTTGATGTGTGCTAGAAGTTGGTTATGGAGTGCTGAAAATACTGGCAAAATTTTAAATTATTCATTCAAATATCTTATGAAATGACAAATAATTTTGTATATTTTAACTAATCATTCTTTGTATTGTATTATATTTGATATATATAGGTGGTTTCAAATTGAATTCTAAATTAGGCAACGAATATTCTACTTTACTCAATGAAATGGAGTCTGATGATGAAGGTATTCCTTACTTTATTTGCTTTAAATTTTATCAAGTTTAATGTTTATATTTTAACTTTTGTTTTTTTTAAAACAGGTGAAATATTGGTTAGTGGTGTTACTTCTTATTTAGAAGATTGATCATAGATGTTTGTTATTTGATGAATTCATATGTAATGTACTTACTGTTCGGGATAATGCAATTTGTACGCTATTTTGGAACATTGGTTGTTTGGTCAATGCATATTGGATGTCATTAGAATATTGGTTGTATGGTCATATTTAAATTCATGTTCATTGGGTATGGTTGATGGATTTGTTAATGTACCTTACAATTTTCCTTTATAAATTATGGTTGGTATTCGTTAAAAAAACTTGCCAATTATATTAACTTTTGTTTTGACTTTTGAAAAATCATTTGTTACTTTAGCCCGGGGTGGGTTTGGGGCAGGGCTAGGGATACCCGATCCCCAGTGGGGACGGGGATAGTCACCCAATTTTCAAACCCGATAGGGATCGGGGGCAGGATAGGAATTTTTCAGAGAGTCAGGGGCAAGTATGGCCCCTGCTCCACCCCATTTCCATGCCTACTTTTCTTGGATTGAAGAAGAAATTGGCGTTAAGGTGCATTGAGTGTCACCTTTATATGGTGGTGAGTCTCTTATTGGAGATTTTCCAAAGTACGATATTGTGCAATAATGGACAATTTTCTTTTTGGGTTGTGTAAAAAAATATTGATTAATTTTTATTTTAGGAAATTTCATTTTAAATATATTATTAATTATTAAGGGCAATGATATAGTTTTGGTTGACGATACTAAAGCGGGCAATGATATAGTTTTGGTTGAATATATAGAGTGTTGTTTCAGTAGAGGATGGATAGATGATCTAATTGTAGTTAATTTAATTGGGGATGTGGTACCAAAGACGGATCATTTTCGATATTTAGGATTATTTAAGTAACAGTGGATAAAAAGATATGTTAATCACAAAACCCAAGTAGGATGGATGAAATGGAGAAATACATCCGGAATTCTATGTGTCGGTAATATACCTCTATGATTGAAAAGAAAATTTTATAGGACGGTAGTATGACCGGTTTTATTGTATAGAAGTGAGTGTTGGGATACTAAGAAACAAGATGAACACAACATGAGTGTAGTTGAGATGCGTATGTTGCGGTGGATATGTAGTAAGACTAAAAAGAATAGGATTAGAAATGAAGAGATTCAGGTTAGGTATGAGTAATACCTATTGAAGATAAGATGAGATATGATCGTTTAAGATAGTTTAGACATATAAGAAGGAGACTAAGGAATGCATCAGTTAGAAAGTGCAACAGTATTGGAGTAAGAATGACATGAAAGGAAGACATAAACCTCTAACTATATAGATATAAGTATTACAAAAAGATATGCATATTATAATATTTGACGTGCAAATGACTTTCGATCGGAATGAGTGACGTTGAAAATTTCATGATAATAACTCAACGTAATTTCTTATTTTGTTCAATTTACCTACTTTATTTTTTATAGCTTGTATGATGATGATTATGATGATATAAAAGGATAGATGTAATCATTATAATTTAATTTTAATACACTTGACAATGTATTAGACGTGAATGATGCATTTGTGTTAATCACCATAAGTGCATCCATAACTATCTTTCTCCATATTATGCACAGCTCTTATCATAACAAGTGGACAAAAATGAAATCTAAAAATTCTAAAATAAGTTGAATCTATTTTTCAATTATGTAAAGAAAATACTTGATATTTCACCATCCATCTTTCTATCTCATTAAAATTTTAAATTATATATTAGATGTATTAATTTTAAATTTGATAATTTTTTAAATATTTAAAGTTTAAATTTGATTTATATTTTTTCAATATTTTTAAGTACTTTTCATTATAAAAAAAACTATTATTATTTTTTAGTTAAACAAAAAATTTATATTTAGTTCGGTACTTAGATTTATTTTTTTAATCTTATTTAAATAGTTAAGTTTATAATTTATAGCGAATAATGTTAATGTGGTACAGAAAAATGGAAATAAAGTGTCAAATTTTTAGGGCTTGGTTTCCTTTTTTTCCACATATGCACGGGTAGGATAAATATTGTGGAGAGCAAGGAGGGGAGCTTAACCCATTTTATCCAAAGCCACTCAACCGAAGTTAAATTCTAATAAATGCTGCAATACTTGCATGCCTTAACAATTTATTTTTCAAAACAAGTTCAATCACCTCACCTCATCTCATCTCATCTCATACAATTTATTAGTACCTCCAAGGGAAGCTCAACTTTTCCATTCGACAATGTATAATATAACTCCTTCAGTTCCCCTTGCATTTTTACAGAAGCAAAAGATCATGACTTTGGAAAACTTTGCATTTCCCTTTCGCCTCAGTTTCCCAGTTTTATCTCGGCAACTTTTTGACAAGTTAAATATAAGCATTTATTCCAAATCTTCGCCTTACAAAAACAGATTCCTTTCATTCTTGAAGATTACATGGGAGGGAGGGAGGGAGAGAGAGAATCAAGTTAACAAAACGCCAACTTCTCTTTATTTTTTCCTCAAATGTAACATGGAAAAGGCAGGAAATAATATACAAATCATTATTTCATTTTACAACGTTAGAGACAGGGCATTTAGCTCCTGCAGAAAGATCGGACACGTGAGTTTCCAAGACTAGAAAAACCAACTAGCCCGCTCACAAGTAGCCCTACCTGAAAAACAAGATAAAAGGAGTTTATGATCTTACTTGGTCACTCGTAAGTTTCCAAATCTTGTGATGTAACTACTCAATGCCCGCATCGGCGGTGCAATACCGTGGTTTTGAGTTACTTGGTTCAAGTAAATTAGCAAATATAATCTTTCAGAAATTATTTGCCAAACTGCTCTTGTACTTTCCTCGGTTCAGAAGCACAGAACAAATTACAGAGTACCATAATCAAGAAATTTCTAATTCTCGAGATAGCACAGTAAAGTCGATAATGAAGGTACGAATCTCCATAGGCGCAAGTTCCACAACCAGCATTACGGGATCAACAGGGCCTCCTCTCAGTGCCTTGGTTTCTTCCTTCTGAGAACCTTCCACTTTCCACACTAATCTTTTCTTCAACATTTCTTCTCTTTCTAGATTGGCTGACAAGCTCATTTCTGTAACTTTATTTATCTGTAGTAAATCGAAAAGGGGGAAAATGACAGAGAAACAAACGAATCATACTTTATAATTGTTTTGAAGTGGTATTCTCATCGAAGGGTCATGCATATACTTACTGTCTTTTGTGGAAATAATTTCAGCAATTCTACGCTTGCCATTACCGAGAAATCCTTATCCTCTCCAATCTATTATCATATATACCAAAAAAATAAGATATTAGCTACTTCATACAATGATAAATAAGGAAATAAAAAGAAAAGAAAAAAGTACTCCAGTTTACCCCCTACCGCTACCACTAGACAGTTAAAATTTGAACATTATCTACTTTGTTAAGATATGCCAAAGAATTTACTGGCCCGGCAGTAAATATCATTTTCGATTTTTAAACTAAAGATAATAAATTACATTAGCTAAATTAAATACGAAGCAAAGACATAATATTCAACTCTCATTCTCATTAAGATACAACTGTTAAACTGAAGGTGGCTTAAATCTGGAAATCTCAGAGACTGAGCAAAGACATTTATATTTATTTCATAGAATTATTGTATAAAATAGTGAAACAAGAAGGGACAACAGAAAACTAAACATGGAGTCAGAGAAACAATAAAGAGAAAGTAAAAAAGACTTGTTTCTGACAAAGAAAACAAATGATTCACTACATCAAAGTACACTACGAGAAGACAACGAACACAACACCAATGTTTCTAAAACATGTGACAAAGCTAAACAATTACCAGTGAGAAATAAGATCCTACTTAAAAGTCCCGAAGCAAGAGACTAGTTCCAGAAATATATTTTAATCATGTGCATACTTAACCGAAACTAATTTCAATCAAATTAAATCACCAAGCAACAATAAATGTTTCCAAAGAGGCAAGTAATAATCATGGGCAAATGAATATCCATTCCCGAACCTTATGTAGAACTAGCCATTGAGTCACACGCAATGCGCGTGCGATAATTTTTTCTTCCAATTGTTTATAAATGGATTTAATCTTGTTATTCATCCAGCATATAAATTTGTACACAAAAAAAAAACTCTACATCAAATATTTTGGTTGGCTTCTAAACATCATCAGAGAGATAATTAACTGAGAGAAAGAAAGGGAAATGGGTAGGGCCCACGTGTTAAAGATAGGAGAGATAGTGCAGTTAGATAAGAGGAAAAGTGGGGAACGTTGGTTCACTTAATTGACAAATTTAACCCTTAAAAAATTGCAACTAGTGTATTTTTACCTAGTAAATATTAAAAAAATGGAGGGTAATTTAGGTAGCATAAAAAATTGACGCAGCCTCATTTCTAAAATGAGCGCTGCCTTTATATATTAAAGATAAGTGCCAGAGCAAAACTTTTTAAAATGAGCATACTATTACTTGATTGTAGAGAAATTAAAAGACCTCGTATAAGTGAGCCAGCCGAAGAAGCAATTTCCCATCTTCCAGCTCCTGCAGTATAGTGAGGAAAAGGTGTAAGGTAATCCCGTGAACTTCGTGGATAAGCATTAATAAGTACTAGAAGATTTCAATAAGTAGAAGCAGTTACGTTTTCTGTTAGTATATTAGAGGGAAAATACCTGCAGGGTTATCATGGCAACATTATCAGGTAGATTATAATTGGAATCCATCATTGAAGAGACTGGTTTAGCGTAATCTTTCCATTCGTCTCCATCCTGATTATTCATTACCATCAAAATTGTGCTTCTAAGATCTTTACCAAATTAAAATAGAATCAATCATTAAAATATTTATTTCACCTTCTCGGTGAAGGCCAACAGAAATGGAGAATATATCTCCTGACCATATTTTCTGCGCCACTTAGCTCCTTCGCCTACAGGATCAATTCTGAGATAATATTTCCCTTGGATCTGCGAGAAGTATGCGAAAAAAGTAAACATGTGGGACAGTCATGTCTAGTATGATTAGGGAATTTTTTTTTAAAATAGTAGAAAAACTAAGAAACTAAGAAAGGAAAGGAAAATTCAGCATGTTTTTTAGAAGATGCTTACAGTTAGACCCGTGCATTTATCCAGAACACAGACTGTTTCATTTAAGGCCTCGGCAACACCTCTGCCATCATCATGAAGCAATCTCCTGTAAAAGACAACGAAGTTATCCGCCAAAAACTTGTTGGTCAAGAGGTACTATTCTGACTTCCATTTTAACAATCTGAATATGATTTCCATTTCAACAATATCAAGGTATTTCTAAGAGCTCTTAGAGAAGAAGCAACAAAAGGAGAAATATAAACCTATGGAGCATCAACTCAAGTTGCCCATCCACTAGGCTGGATCCGCCAACAGATCTATCAACTAAAATTGAAAGCTCTTTGCTATCATCTTTCATGTACATACCAAGATTAATCTGAAAATCAAAGAAACATTATTTCATTAGTTAATAACATGTAGAATCACTTGGGAAATTAAATTCTATATGAGTGTTCATTCAAACGTGCACAATTAATTCAGTCTTGGCATATTCATCTTCCAATAAAGAATGAGCCAGGTTTAAATCTACACTTTGCTATCAAAGGCGTGCTTAGTGTCTAATGGGAACAAACTTAGACTTCACTGAGATAACAAAACATATCAGACTCAATAGATGTACCGGGTAATAGTTTCCTGCAATTGGTTGGTTCACTTCAAGGTTCCAGTCAGCTCGGAAATCACGAATCTGCCAAATGCGATCCATTCATTGGACAACAATTAGTTGGTCAAGTAGACATAACCTGACCTTACTCAAAACAGTTGCTAAGAGAAAAAAAAATGCTAAAGATGAGAAAATGAGATACCCTTTTGAGGAAATCACGCCCATTGGAATCTGTATAAAATGTCTTATTGGTTATCATGGCTGTTGTAACCTGGGTTATAACTTCTTTTCCAATTGCATCATCAATGGGTATAGGGCCGACCTGATTCAGCAAACAATGATGAGAGGAGGCGTACAATTGGATGACTTTCTTACAAATTTACAATTCTAAACACAAGAAGAAATGCAAGCAAATTTTGGAATGAAGGTAAAAGAATATTATACATACCGTAAACTCAACTTCAACGTGCTCCTTTTCCTTGTACACTCTAGTTATCTGACAAGAAAACATCATAAAATTATAATGAAATACAAGTAGAATTCCTAGAAGAGCATCGCACTGACATTTTTTTTTTTCACATTCTTAGCATGGTCCTGTAAGTACCAAAAATAGCCGGGAAGGAGCGGCAGTGGTGATAAAGAGAGGTCATGTTTGGAGCAATCATTTTTTTCCCCCACTAGCAACTAATTCTTTCATCCCATACACTTCTACATTACTGTCGGACGGTACACACAAAAAAAATCCCAACAAAATTTCTTTTATGATTGGATTTATGACATATACATCAGAGTTGGAATAATTCTCTCAACTTACTTTTACAAGCCAATGAGTCTTTTCAACCAAATATAAACATAAGTACAGCGTTAGAATAGAAATTTCTTGATATCTCCAAATTTCATGGACCTTTTTTTTCTGGTAAACATATCAAACAAATGAAATTCAATGGGCGGTAAACACCTGAGATATCCATGAATTAATCCTCTGGTGTACTTCATCAAGTAAAGGTCCTCGGAACACTGTAAAGGGATTCTGCAATAAATGAACAGCTTACTAGTTAATAGTAGGAATAATTTAGTCGGTCAGGGCCGGCTCTCCGACTAGGTCTATACGGCAATTGACTTAGGGCCCAAAAAAATTATGGTTGGCATCGACCTAGTGGACCCTAAGTGCCAACCATCTCCCTAACTAATTATTTTTTTAATTTAATTTGTTTTCAATATGTATTAATTAAAAATTAAAATATAATATAGAATCAAAATAATGGAGGTGGTTGGCATCTGACCATTATAGTTGCTCCATGTTCAATCTCTCCTGAAATTAATATTGGTGGTATTTAAAGTCATAACTTGAATTTTTATAAGTTGGCAATGCATAGGTCCATTGCGACTTGTGTGTTACGGGTTCGTCACGTTGGAAATAATCTCTTTTGAACAGGGGTAGCCAGGTAAGATTGCATATATCAGACCCTCCAGACCCTTCAGCTTTGTACATTGGGCCGTCCATATATATAATATAATCAAAATAATATTTCTTTATAAGACCGAAAAATATTTCCCTATAATCTAATTATTACTACTTACCGAGAAAATGTTGATAAAAGGCCAATTTTCAGAATTTTTGCAATCCTTTTTGCATTAAAATTTTGTAAGGATATATATTTTTACATAGAATAAAATCTTATAATATATACATATTTTTTAATGTAATGATATCTACTAACTAATCAACTCTTTTACTTAACTAAAATCAACATTACAAAATTTACAATTATTTTGCTTATAATTTGTTAAGAGACCCCAAAATGGAATGTTGACTTAGGCCCCCAATCTTGTTGATCCGCCATATAGCTGGTAAACGGTTGTGGGCAATTATAGGTGGCATTACAATACAATCTATACCTTCCCTTCAGGTGCAATTTGGACCGTGCCATTTGGACGGAAAACATAAGCTCCAGAGGCCTACATGGAAAAAAAAAAAAAGAAATTGAATTGATATTTCACAAACTAGAAACAACAAAGTAAAAACTCTACTAGAACTGGATAGAAGATATAGCGAAAATAGGCGCGCCAACAGCTAAAGCACTACACGGTATACGCTTCTACTCACCAAAAATATAAACAGGAAAATTGGGATTGGGATGGGGCTGTTTTTTTTTTTGGTGGGGAGAGGGGGGAAAGGGAGGGGATGTACAGATAGAACTTCAGTCACCTGAAAATATTCTGGATCCTGGCTCCCATCGTATGCAGCATAATAGCTGTATGATTGCTCAATAGATGCTTGGACCTTCATTCCGTGAGTTGATAATACCAAGTTAAAAATATGAACAGATTATAAGAAACGAAGAGTGTTCCATAATATTAAAAAATCAACAGCAACAAACAAGGCATCTTCCATTCATGTCAGTATAGAGGATGGCAGTTGAATTTAAAAAGATGAAGCAGCTGCATGGTTGATATCTCAATTCTAAAACAGCCAGGTTCATACAAATGGAACAGACTTTCATTATAACCCGCTATTAAACTCTCATATAAAAGCGGCAAAAGACTAAAATTTCATGTCTTGTAAAATAAGAACTGAGCTTGGAGCCACGGCCAACCTTAAATTGTACAGGGATTTAGACAGGAATAACGAGTAACAGTAACAGCTAAGAGGCTTACGGAGCTATTTTTATTCACATATCCAGAGAGTCTTCCATCATTAGTAGAATAAACAAGCTTCAACTCTCCCGGACCTACTTCTACAGTTTTAGTCTGTCCTTGAACGGAGATGTGGGATGCGTGAGTGGCTACAGCAGTAGCTGTACTTACAAAATGGGATCAAGAACATGCATAATCTTCTGAATGTATGTTAAAAAGAATAAATAAAAGATAAACTAGTTTGCATGACAACTTTCAGAATGTACAATAAGATGCTTAACCTGTCATTTTAGCGGTTGAGATGACATACGTACTGAAACCAAGAGGCGGAACAGACGCTGTAAATGCAAGCCAAAATTTGGGCATCGCAGTAGGAGCTTTACCAACATATGCAGTAGCATAGAAGCTTCTCAAATTCAAAGTAGAATTAGCAAGTGGCAGAAGCTGAGACTCAATTTCTTTTCCGCTAGAATCCTGGACAATGACTTTCTCACTGATCACCTGTTGCAAGCTTATCAATTAGGACACAAGATGTGCACGAGTTCACAAATAAGTTACCAAATGCGCCCTCCCTCAGAAAATGGAAGCATGAGAGAATAATTTTATAAAATTATCCTAACACATTCCAAGGATTATCAATCTGGAGCCATATGAGCAAACAAAAATATCAACAATTTGGTCAAAAAAAGAATCACACAACTATGATATTTGTATTCCCAAGGACCCGGTACACACAAATTCATGTCATAAATTATATGTCAAGTAGGGAGGCACACATAAGCAGATACAGGGAACTTGTTCAGTTGGGAAAACTAACATGAAGTCATACATAAAATTTCTCTCATATGTACAAAATAAAATGCAATCTAATTTCCCAGAAAAATGCGAGAAGATAAACTATTTGCAACTGCAGTAAATCAAGGCAAATAACATATGTAACTCAAACTTCAATCAATTCATTTTTTTATTTTTTTATTTTTTGAAAGAGTCAATCAGTTCATATTTGCTTAGAACATGTACAGACAGATATGAAATTAACAGGGATTTGAACCATCAATAGCCACAGAGCATAACTAAGTAAAGAAACTGTTAAAGCACCTATCCTCCTGAGATTAATACAACTGAGTATGGTTGTGGCAGGGAAAAAACGAAAATACTTACTGGAATTCTCACTACATCGTCTCTTTTCCAACCAAGAGAATTGTAGACAACAACAACCTGCAGAAGAAAAGGTAAATCACATGTTCTTTAAGCAGACAAAAGTATATTCATAACGAATGCAGGTTCATTAAATCGTTAAGAGTAAGAAAAACTCAGACTATACTCCTCACCAATTTCTTCCCAGTAGATAAATCAATTTCTGTAGCAGGGCAATAACTTATATTCAGAAGTGGACACTGGAAAAAAAACAAAACTGTATATCAGTTTGAAGAAAAGGGCCAGCTACGATAATTCAAATTAAAGCTAACAACGGTCAAATCAAACAATGGAAGTGGAGTAAGAAATAAGAACACATCACAAACAGGGTGCTGAAGTCGAACAAAATGGATGTCGCTACAATGGGAAAATGGAACACAATTGGGTCAAAAGTACATAGTATAAATAAAATTATTTGAAAACATATGGACTGGAATGAAGGTCTTTTCTATTTGATAACTCAACCAAGATTTTGAAGCTAATACGGCTATAACAAAAGATACTATACTAAGAACATGGTGTAAGAAATTATGTTGAGATGAAATGATATTCGCTCATACAGACAATTATTAGGAATTGCAGAGGTTTTATGAACTGCAAGATCTTACTTTATATATATATATAATGTTGCTTTTTCTTTTGAGAACTTCTACAGTAAAGAAAAAGAAAATATATCATAACTTTTCATTCTTCCTAGGTATGTTAACATTGGCGAAATAGCTCTTCTTAGTACTGTTGCACAAGTCCATTTACTACGTCAAAATGACTATAAAGCCAGTGCTTGTTTCAAGCGTTGCTCAAAACAGCTTCTTAGCATAAAATATGCCAGCATGTTAATGCAGGTAAACAAATTGCGAACACAGCCAACTATTGAAGCATATGATATTTGCCTGCAGAAACTTGGTGACCGGAGTCCCGCATCCAGATTCCATCATACAAGCAAGTGAGTCAGCAACTACCTCCTCAGCCTGCAACGTGTATGTATAATATTACTACAAATATATATAGGATACTTACCATAACAGCAAAAAGAAGCTCAAATAAAAAGCAGGAAACTGGGACCTCCTTGTAGCCTATTGAAAGCCGTTTGGAATAATCATCAGCTACATGCTGCTGTGAAGTGCCACTGACTGCATCATGATGTTGAACAATTGCCAAAGCATCAGCCAAACTGTCCGTAGTTGGACCTGTTCTACTCTTACCTCTGAAAAACTCTAATTGTCTTGCAGCCTATATAAGTAAAGAGGAAAATTGAATGAGCCCCCCATATATCACATTTTGCTGTAAACAACACGCTTGTCAACGAAATTACAGCAATAGAATAACATACCAGATAGTAGCCGCTCAATACTCTTACATAGCCTTTCAGACCAGGCCTGCTTGTAAAATATCCTGTCCAATAAGCATTTATACGGTCTGCATATCTGATATATGCATGTACAAATCTTAGATTAATCAAGCTGGTAATGATGGTGAATGTGGTTAAAAGTTACTTATTCACGAGATGCACTCACGGGAAGTAGTCGTCCGTCTTCAGAGGCCAGGCTAAATTTTCTTTGTATTTTGCATCAGTGTAAATAGATGGGGTTGAATATAATGCATTAACACGACCATCCTATACAATACAGAAAGAATGTTTAAATTATCAAAATTTTATTACGGTAATGTGTCGTTAACATGAAATTGATTACGTGCTAACTGCTAAGGTGCACCACATCAGAAACAAAACCACCTATACACCCACCTGTCAAGTGCAGAGAGCGAATGTTCCAAGCCATCGCTCTCATCATATCAAACTGGGTTCGCATCAATCAATGCATGCATTATCAAAATATAAAAGGGACACAAGGAAACGGCAGCCCAGTGAAATGAAAAAGAACTGCAGTGAATTTGATAAAAAAATCACCTCGAAAAACTTAGTATATTATACAGACTCACGATATTCACATAATGAATTAGCTTGTCCATGTTCCTGAACCATGAATTAGCATACTGGTACTTAAAATCGGTGCCCATTGTCCACATTATATGATTTGTGCGAGTTATATTGGCCTGCAAAGAGAATATAAAAAAGAAAAGAAAAGATCGACTGGTGAATTACATGCTTTATGACGTGCACATGCCAGGACATATTTAAAAAAATTTATGGTCGTAATAGTAGTGTAGTGCCACAAATAACAAAATTGCAGTTTTGATAAGTAAAATTGCATCACTAGAAATACAAACTGCTTATGAAGGAAAATCTTGTAACCAAAAGTAATGTGTTTATGTATCCTATCTACGAGCACCTACTTCAAAAATTCATCCATCAATATATATATATAAATATATATGTGTTGAAGTTTAGAAGGTTGGTGATAACTTTAACGAGCTATATAAACTGAAACAGAGCATTTCACTTTGAGAGACTATCTGACTTCCTTGTTTATCTCCAACGTTTTGCATTTATAACTCTACTTCATAAGTGACTTGCACATGTTTTTACTTAGGATCATTGAAACTACAAGAGGTAGGTCGCATCCTTTTAACATATAGTCAACTGCAACTGCACCCAGCTTACCTGTGCTAAAGCTGCCGCTACAAAATCGTTAACACGATCTGGGACGTTGTAATCAAAAAGGTCGGTATTATCCTTCAATACAGAGAGATCAAAATTATTAAAATCACAGTAAGTTGAAATACATACGAGGAACTTTCTAGCATTATATTGAAGGCTCTTACCTGGACAACAGGGGAATCATCATTTACTTCAAAGTAGAAACCACTTGGAGGCTCATAATTTTTAGGGAATGCACCAGAAAAAATCTAGAAATACAGAAAATTGAGTATCAATAAACCAAAACTGAGCAATATAAAGGAAATCATTATTTTTCTTTGAACAAGAAAATTTTTTTTAAAACGAAGCCCGATATGTAAAGGAAGCCGCTCGTAGCTGAAATGAATAATAATAATTGTATCTATCCTTATACATCATTATTTTCAATGTAAGGAAACAAAACTTAATCACTTCACTCACCTGTGCAGATGAGCCAAAAGTTTTAGATCCCTGCCAAACAACCTCAAGACTCTTCTCAATTTTCCGCTTCTCTCTGTCTTGATAATCGATACGCCCGAAGAAAAGGGAGTCAAATCCAACCTAAACCAGCAGAAAGGGCTCAGATCCATTTCCTAGATGAAGGTGCACGGTATGGTGTTCATGTGTAAACCTCCTCTTTTTTTTTTTTTTTCTCATTTATTATTTTGAGCCAACATGCTATTTTCCCTTTGTTCAATTGTACTTAAAAGTTTAATAGTTGGTATAATTGGTCTGGATAAGATACGAGGTCAACATAATGCAACACCAAAAGAAGAAGAACATACCTCTGCGCCAAGAAGGTAAGCCTGCACGGCAGAATGGCCAAAAGGATCGATTTGCCAACCAATTCTAGGGGTGATATTAAACTGTTCTTTAATATATTTGTGACCAAGTGTTGTCTGATCTATCATGTCAATGTAATGAGGGGCTGCCTCATCATGCATGCACATGCCACCATTTCTGCACAAAGGATTTAATAAAAAATCTTCAGGATTGTGCCACTCCAAAGCCCTTATGATTGCATTTGATTATATTCTTTTTTTTTGTTGTTGTTGAATACATACACTGCTAGAATTATATACCGCAATTGGCATATGAATTACCCAAAATAGTATATAATCTATGAAAGAGCCCCACTTTTAAAGACCTGCAGGAAAAAGTTTTTTGCAAGCTTCGGAAAAGATCTTTGATATGGACCAATCTAACAAAAAAGCAACAGAATTTCTCCTTTCTACTCTTGAAACCAATGAAAAAGTGAATTAGAACAAAAACTGAACATTTAGATAATGGAACCAAACATGACCTTAATATCAAATTTGGAACATACACATACTATTTCACAGCCTATCGGTAATGATCCAAGTATAAAATTATTTGTATGCATCTAGAAGGGGCCGTTATTTCATTAAATACTAACAGGATATATTTACAATCACATACATCAGTTCTAGTTGACCCGAGCTCACAAGCTCCTTGACTGTATTCTGCACTGCCTCACTCTGGTCCCGCCACCAACGTTGGAAAAATTCCTTGACAACAAAAAGAGAGTGTCAACATCAGTACCACAATAGGACCCTTATATGTCCATCCGGTAATATCCGTCTCCTTCTCTGTCTCTGTCTCTCAAAATACACAAAAATGTGTAATAATGCGGAAGATAATGACACAAGTTGTCACCTGTTCAACATATACGAATTTCCGATTTTTGTCAGCTAGAAGTGCTGGGATCAACGAATCCAATACGTTCTGAACACAAGCCCCCTGCAGAAGTAAAATTGAGACAAAACATTGAAAAGCTTGTCGCGAATAGTTCATACTCAGAAGAGTACGGGGTTATCACTTAGGCACCAACAAACATGCAGCATTTGCATAAGAAAAATCTAGTTTCAGTTTACCCTGAGACCAAACAAAATCTCGTGAATGGGGTCTTTTTGAGAGATCAAAAATATATTTCAGGTTGGGGGGCCTTCGTTTACCAGAGTAATTTGCCAATAACTGGACTGTTATACGGTTAACTCTAGACAGTCCCACTCTAGGCATTCCCACCGGTTCTACCCTAAGTTTTAGGGATTGAATCGAAAGAAACTCTCACATTATATATCCAAAAAAAAAATTCCAAATAGAGGCAATTCTTTCCAAATTTATTGCTCAACTTGAAACATTACAGCATAAAACAGAGGAGAATATTCCCTTACTGACAACTGCTACTACGGTACTAAACCAAAGGGAAAACCAAAAAAGCTACCAGAAAAGGGACAAGTAAAAAGAAAGCAAACTATGCAAAAATACATTGTCTTACACAAGCAAGACCACCTTTATCTCAATGGAAGCAGAGTAGGCTTGGAGGAGAGTTCACTCGGTTCAAAAACCACTTTTGAAATACCTTCAATCCCCAACTTTGCTATCCAAAAATATGACTGATATCCTAGCAGACTACCTCAGTCAAAAGTAGAAAATCATCCCAAACAGTGAGGAATTGAATAAGTATCTAAAACTATCCGGTCCCCTAAAATATGGGGGCCTTGCTGCAATACTTCCTTCTAACTGGGACCAGTGTTCATCCCCAAGTTCTATATTAATTTAGGGGATACGGAGTAACGTCCTAGGAATTACTATAAATTATTGTATTTTATTTATATACATATTGGTGATTATATATATATATACATATATGGGCATGAGAGCATGCATATGCTATTATTTAAGCATTCATGATATTCGAGTCGTAATGTGTATGTTTTCGTGGTGGATCATTGGAGATGAATGTTGATGATGAGATTTATTGTGGTGGTTTCGTGGAATTTCCTTGCATGA
>MKEJ01005202.1:0-10257 GCA_001753735.1 Embelia ribes | reverse complement strand
TTTTTTAAACTTAAAATGATAATTAATCTCACTTGATTAATCTTTTGTAGTAACTTTGTTTCTAATCACCATTTACAACATGGGTATTGTAAGAAAATTAAAGTACAAAATTAATCTTGAGTATTAACAAATAAATTAGTTCTAATATTTATAAAAATACCACAAAATAGGAGTAAAAGAAATAAGATGAAATATATGTGGATCATAACTCCATAAGAACTGTCAAAATAAATTTAAAGAGTCTATATGCAATACTAACTTATAATGTATTTTTATTAATCACATCTTCATCCCAATATCTTAAACATATTTAAAAACTTAAGCAATAATTCTAAAAAAAATATAGGAAGGCTCACGCCGGATCCAATGTGACTTAATGTATGTATCTTGAAGAAAGCCCATAATATAATAACCATTATAGTATCAGAAATAATTTGTGTTTTAATAATTCTTATTTTTACATTTAAACAGATTCTGATTGTTATAAAATATAACAAATGTTTGACCATTAATGTGCAAAACAAAAGAGATATTATTTTTGAAGTATTATAGGCCTAGTAAAAACGAAATTAAAATATTAACATTTAATGTATAGAATATTTTTGAAAAAGATTACAACAGGTACACATTGATTTGAAAATAAAGAAATAAACTACAATAATTTAAGTTAGTGCAATACTAACCCCACCCAAAATTTTTATTCTATTTTCTTATATGTTGATGTGGCAAATGAAATCTTAGTTGAGTCATAATGTAATGTATCTAAAAACTAATCATATCTAAATATTCATCTTATCACGTCAGCGAGTAAGAGAATTAGATAAATTTAATAGGTGGGACTATAATTTCTCTTTAAGTTATTTTGTGAAAATGAAAACAAAACCAAAAGAATAAAGTTTAGGAAAAAAGACACCATAAGCAAATATTATTACCTAACATTCTTCTCAATTTTTGGTTGTAACCTTTGAAAAATCACAACACAAATATTTTTAATTTAATAATGATAAGATCAACTTATTATTCTCTATTAATTAAATAAAATAGTAAAAAAGTTCTAATATATGCATGAATTTCAGATTGGATTTGGTTTATTACAAAACCAAATATGTTAGGCAAGTCCTATGTAACTTCCCAGAAATTAGGTTGAAGGTGTTTCCTTCTTTCTCTTTTCCCCTCCCTCTATTAACGTGAATGAGCGTAAATTGATATGAGATATTTTGGGAGAAAAAGAGAACTATTACTTTATTATCTTAAAAGTTTGGTTTGCGTTACAAATTGACCTTCAAAGTTTGAAATTTAATCAATTTATGCCAATATAAATTTGGGGTCTTACAACTGGATTTAGTTATGGTGATATAGAGATGAAGTGTTGGTTTTATAACGAAATCGATAATTTGTAACAGATATTTTTATTTTGTAATGGAATTTGTGACGGATTTTACAATGGATTTGAATCTGCGACGGATTTGGCTACGGATTTCATTTAATTGCTTTTAATAATAATAAAAAATATTGCGACGGTTTTTGCTATGTCTTTTACCAACGGTTTTTGCTACGGATTTCATTTAAATTAATTTAATAAAAATAATAATATTGCGACAGATTATGCAATTGAACGTACAACGGAATTTGTGATGGATTTTATTTAATTGAATTTAATAATAATAAAAATAGTGCGATAGATTTGGCAATTGATATTGCAATGGAATTGACCAACAAATTTTTACAACAAATTTTATTTAATAGTATTTAATAATAACAAAAATATTACGACGGATTTTGCAATGACATATACCAACTTTTATAAATCCATATAATGAAAAAAGTCTTATTCAATAATGAGATACAATATGCGTTATATACAGTAGATAAGGATTATATCTATAACTAATAATTACAACCTAGGTACATTAAGTAATATAATCTAACATATACAGAACATGTTTGATTTGAACTGAGAATCGAACTAAATCCGAACTAATTTGTGAAGGACCAATACAAAACATGTTCGATTTGAATCAACGGATTCTGGTTCCAAATAATTGGAACCGACCATAAATAGATCGATCCCGAGTTTGATATGAAATCGATCTAATCCGCATCTTGTACACTCCAATCAATAAATCTTACTTCTTGTGCTAACAAAAATAATTAACATCATCATCATTATCATTCAAGCCACATATAGAATGAACTAAGAAATTTTTGGCGCCGCCGAATTCAAAATATAAGACATAGCAATCGAATTGTATCATTTCCATGTAATTTGATAGAGATGGACGAGTAATAGGACAAGCTATGGTTGCATCTCAAATTGCTATAAATATCTCCATAGCTCGTTTCCTCCTATGGTAACTAAATTATTCATATGTTGACAAACAAAACTAGCATCATCAGTGTCATTAGCTTTCACATCATGGCTACCACTAACATGTACACAAACATTTAATGAAGAAGAATCAATTACTTTGGAGAATGAATGCGACTATAATGTGATAAATATAATAAATAGTATTTTTTGATAGCTTAATTTTTTGAGTGAAATAGTCATATATCACTTAACATGATATTGAAGTTAGACGAATATTCTGGATTCAAATCTCATCATTCTACCCAGACAGATATTCTGGATTCAAATCTCATCATTCTACCCAATTCAAGTTGAATTACACTTGTTTGGCTTAAAATATGCCACAAATAACGAAAAGTTTTGAAATAATAAATAATATAATAAATTTTTTATTTAATAATTAAAATTTTTAAGTAAGATGATCGCACCTAACTTAATATATTGCAGAGGAGTAATTAATGGTTTTTTTTCCTTTAATGGGACAGGTGGGACCTAATTTGACATCAATGGGTCACCTATCCCTAAAATGACTAAATGGTGTAGCTAAAATAATTCGCCATAGCTTTTGGCAAATTATTAAAAAGAATTAAAATAAATTCGCCAAGAGAGAAGGCGAATTATAAAAAAATTTATAATTCTCCTTAAGAAGTGGCAAATTATAATTTTTTTTTAATTCACCATAAAAAGTGGAGAATTATAAAAAAAAAATTAATTTGTCATAAAAAGCGGCGAATTATAAATATATATATTTTTTAAGAATTTTCTAAATTCGCCTTGAGAAGTCGCCCTATTAATTTTATAATTGTAAGGTAATATTCTAATATTTTCCATGCACTTCTATGGAATAGGTTTCTCCAATAATTTTGGCCCATGCACCCTGTTAATTTTCCATGCACTTTTAAGATTTCGCCTTAAAAAGTGACGAATTATAAATATATATATATATATATATATATATATATTAAAATTCGCCAAAATGGAAGACGAATTCCTATCTTAAAAAAAATTTATTTTTGTAATATACAATTCACAAATTCTTAAGGCAAATTCTTAATTTTTTTTTTATATAATTCGTCACTTCTCAAGGAGAATTTTAAAAAATATATATATATTTTAATAATTCGCCACTTCTCATGGTGAAATCTTAAATTTTTTTTTAATTCAATAATTCTTAAGTCGAATTCTTAAAAAAAAAATTATAATTTACCACTTCTTAAGGCGAATTGTAATTTTTTTTTTAATTCGCCATCTCCCTTAGCGAATTTATTTAAAATTTTTTTAATAATTCGCTCAAAGGTATGACGAATTATTTTAGCTACACTATTTTGGTCATTTTTTTTAGGGACATATAGCCCATTGACGTCAAATTAGGTCCCACCTGTCCCATTAAAAAAAAAAAAGCTAATAATTCATACTATAAACCATTATTATATATAAGCAAAAATCAAATTGTTGCTCTCGTACCAAATTACACTTTGCCCCATGAGGTTTCTAAATATTACAAAATACCCCTGAGGTTTTGGAAATTATAATTTTTCCTTCAATTTTATTTGTTCATTACAATTTACCGTTAAAAATTTTGGGGTATAGTAAAAGTCAAATTGTCTGTCAAAATCACCCTTAAAATTCCAAAAGTACCACTTAACCAACATCCCATGGTCTAAAACATTCTAAGCAAAAATATTATACATACCAAAAAGAAACAACTAATATACCCTAGATTAAAATTTTAGTATATACACAAATATTTGTTTTCTGCTTGGGCAATTATATAATCAGCATCCATCCTATTTCGGCATGCAAGAATTATGGAAGGATGGACAATGGGGAGATAGAGTAATTTAAATTTTATTTTCTACATTTTTGTTACAATTTATTAAAAAAGTAAGCTATGTAATTGTGTGTACATAGATGTAATAAGGTTTCCTATAAAGATAATGATATTTATTCAATCTATTTGAAATTGTAAAATAAGCCAAGGGATCAATGGGTAAAATTGTCTTTTCCATGCAAGTCAAACTTGAAAGATGATTTGGAGGAAACTGTAATTTCAAATAACTCATGGGGTATTCGGAAATTTCCAAAAGTGTCAGGGGGGAAAAGTATAATTTACCCTAAATTTTTTCGCCCTCAACGTCAATTGCAGAGACAGATGAAGGGTGGAAACTAGCTGAGTCAGGTTGAGTAGTAAACTAATCGAGTACTACTTATTTTGTCTACTTGCTACTCGTACTCGTACTCGTACTTGTACCCGATTTGTGCTCGAGTACTTTATTATGCTCGAACTTGACTCAATAAAAAAATCTAATACTCAAAATTAACTCAGCTTGTACTCGATAATTTATTTTGTATATATATTTTTCTTACACCTAATTTTTTTTAATAATTTTTTTCATAGAGTAGCTCTATAAATATCTTTAATCAAGTATAAAATAAAAAAAAATCTATTTATTAAGGAAAAAATTGGTGCTTTAACATACTTCGACCTCCACCACTTAAATGGAGTTATGCTTGCATCCGACATAATTTCAGAGTGAAATTGAATATATTTTTTGAAACCCGGTGCTATCTTTTGGGGTTGAGTAATTGGAATTGAAAAGTGAGAAGGATAATTGAAAAGTCATACGTGATATTAGTAAGATGAATCGCAAGTGGCATTAAGAAATTGAAAAGTCATTAAGTGGAATTGAGAACTGAAAAGTCATGCATACATATAAATACTTATACTCACCTAATATTGTTATATGTGAAAATATTATACAAAATAAATAGAGGAATAGTGGTTAGGTATTCAGACTTCTATGTATTGTGCATGGGGTTCAAATCCCTAGATTAATATATTACATATATTTTTTCAATATACAAGATGTAACCGAGTTATTCACAAGCTAATGAGTCGAAAATCTAGCTACTTGAACTCGACTCGAAACTTGAATCAGGTATATAAAAATACTCGATCTTAACTTGTTTAGCAAATGATCCAAGTCTGGTCCGAATAATTATCGAGTCGAGCTCTAAAAATAAAAATAGAAGGGAAAGCCTCAAAGTCTGAAAATAAAACTTTATTTCTATCTAAATTGATCGAATTGCTACGAAGCAATAACATACGTATATTGTCACTAACCAATAAGTGCCTAAGTAGGTTTACCACACACAAACACACACACAAAAAGGGGGCAAATGCACCCTAACACTATCTAAAATTTCACTAAATTCCCAATCAATTATTTATTTACTAAAAAATGCAGTATTACATCACTCTTAAAAACATCAAAGTCTCTACTCTATCTTGTTTTGAACAACATACAAAGGAAATGAAAAACAAAAGTAACGAACTTAATAAAAAATAATAAATTGTTTTGGTGTTCTCTAAATCTATTTTAGAGATGTATTAAAAAATTAGGAATCAAAATTAATACAAGATTAGTGAGGTTGTTCTGGTTATGGATAAAAAAGCTTGGCAAAAAGAAGCTCATTCCAAGTATCTTGAAGGCCCGGTAAGCACCAATGAACACAATCTGCGTAACTCGTAGGGTTTGCGATCTGCTTGGGAGTTAAAGGACTCCATTGCTTCTTGTAGATGGATACGTGGGCATCTTTCCGGTAGCTTGAGAGTTGTGTTATGTTGAGAAGGGTAATCGGGACCTTTGATTTACTGAAAACTTCGTTAATTACCTGCGAGCCACACAACCAATTCATTTTCCAAATATGCTAGCGTTAGGTGATGGCGCCAATATCAACTTGTCACACCGTGCCTTGTATCGTTTTTAAAGTTTTTTTAGCACACGGACATCGTTTAAGTTCTTCCAAAATTTGAAGGATTCTAAAACCCCTTCCCGTTTTTATCTCAAATGAGCTTTTATACTAGCGAAAACACTTTTCTTGTTTTGTAAATAGCATGCTTAGTAAAATACAGTAAAACGTAAAAACCTTGTATGGTACGACCGTGTTTAATATGATTTTTTGTGAAAAAAACATTCCAAATATTTGGTACAATATATAATTTATGTTATAAAGTTCCTAAAAGTATGATACTATCTTATTTAAATTATTTTTTTTATGAAGTTTAGTATGGAAAAATAGATACACGTGTATTCGACGGAATTTATAAAAAATATACAGATTTTTCATTAGATTCCCTATCAATTTGGAAAACGATTTTTTTTTTTCAATTATACGTATAAACGGTTATTGAACGACAAGTAAATAGGCCTCCTGAAGTTTTTAGAACTAACTTTTTTGACACAAAGTAATTTCCATTACCATTATTTCAACTTCCGCAGCTATTAACTCATCTAGCTCAAGAACGACGAAAGGACCAATTAAACACATTTTGGGATGAATTCTTGATTTCGAATCACAATATATTCATCTCTTAACTCATATATCCATATTGATCAAAAGTAGGGGCGGAGCCAGGAACCGAACTTTGGGATTGCCAAAATTATGCATGATAAATTTTGATATTTTATAATTTTAATTTTCCAAATAAAATAGAATTTTGGAGAACCCAAATTTCAATTCTCTAAACAAGATAGAATTTTGAGAAACCAAATAAATAAGTAAATAATGTACAATAGTATGGTGCTTTTGGAGGACAAATGCAGTTATGTGTGAAACGTGAGAGATTTGGGGCTCCGAAACGAAAGGATAATAAAAGAAGATAAAGAAATACTATGTTGTTGCCAAGGATTGATCACTAGGTCATAGCAAACATTATTTTGGAGTTGCCAAATTCAGTACTTGAACAAAATTTATGTAATTTCTAAGTAGAAAAAAAGGCAATTTCGGAATTTCTGGGGTTGTGCTCCGCCCCTGATCGGAATAGTATGACCAAAGAAATTTAATCTTACCTTCATTATGCTTTTTCTAGAGTCTGTTCCCCAATATGTTGGATCTTCTATCATAGTTGTTTGATTGAAGCAGTTGCCGTTGGACTCGCCACCCCAATCTTTACTTCTGCCATGATTAAAATAGCGGGGAAATTTACGGGTCTTTTTTGTTACCACTATGGATATGACGATGTCAGAAATATACCGATTTTATAACACTATTTACATAAGTACATGTATCTTGAAGAAACTTGTGCGGCCAATGAACTCTTTGTTTTTTTTGTTTTTGCTTTTGTTCTGTTTTTTTTTTTTTTTGATAAGATTAACAAAAACCTAATTTGCATTGTATTATCCCACTGCATGCTAATCATAATGTACTATTTTTCCTACCCTGCTCATACTTTCATGAATTAATAACATTTTTTTCCTAAAAATTTGTTCATCGCCTTCCTTTGTGCCCTTAACTTTCAATTTCCTAAATATTGTTTCAAATTTTAAAAATGTGTACTATCTGCTGAAATTAAAATCTAAGTCTTGTACATTGGACGTTGTATGTAAGACCCAATTAGAAAAGCTCAATAAGGAGGTCCAACAAGACTTAAATTCTGAAAATAAATTTCCTAAACCTAATACTTTATCATTGTTTCTCAAGAGAGAGAGAGAATGAGAGGAAGGGGAGTTCGGGGCATTATCACAAAAAATTTCCACAAACCGGGGAGGAGAACTAGTCCAATCGACGATCTAGAGGTAGATTTGGACTCGTTATGTAGCCCTCATTGTTATGAGGTAAGAATTTCTTTGAGATCATTTGTATTCTCAAAAAAAAAAAAAAACTAACAAACAATCAAAGTTGTTTTAAAGATGGATTCGGGGTCAAACTCTATTTTCGTTGATGTATCTTCTTGTACCAGTGTATTAGCCTTTTCTCCGAATTCTCCGAGCGAATTCATCGTCGTTAAATAAGGTACATAGCTTCTTAATGATTCAATAGTAATAAAACTTGAAGTTTTGGTAGTTTAGACATATAAGTAGGAGCATTTTGGAGTTATTAACATGTCTTGGTTGTGTTTGGATGGGAGGTTGATCAGATTTTGTAGATGAAATTCGTGTTTTGGGCGAAGCAATTCTCATCTGGACTAAATGGCGCTGGTCCGGACGAATCACCCTTTCATGCGGATGAGATTGATTTTGTGCGGATGAAAATTTTTCTATTTGGTTAAGTTATTTAAATTGTGTAATAAAATGGACAAATAATCAAGATTCATATAGAATAGCATATAAACTAAATAATAGTATAATTAAAGATGATAATGAAGTGTTGGGTCGTGTCGTAGACGAATTTGAGTCAAGATGGTAGATAATATGGTGTGAATATCATGCTGAGATAAGGAAGTACGTTCATTCCTTGACCATGGCATAGGAGTATATTTATTCTATAACTATCATATGGACATTTTACTAGGCCATGGGAGTACATTTATTTTGAGGCCTTCAAGTGATACAAAGTTAATCGGGAGTGTTGATTCCGATGACTAATCTTTTATGGGTTCCAAGTTGGTACCTCATAAAATCTTTACATGTAAAGAGTTGGGAGATGATGCCAATGCCGGGAGACGGTGCCCGTGTTATTAGTCGGTAGTGCATGTCAATGTTTACATTTCATGTCTATTTTTTGTAAACTTATTTCATTGAAACTTGCTATGTATTATCGTGATTACATGTTTACGATTCATGTTGTAGTTGCATAGCTGTCATTTTATTCCTATTGGACACATTGTTGACTTGTGCCTGTTTAGTTAGTCTTTCAACCATTGTTTTGACATAAAACACCAAACAGAATCAGGTAGGCTCATGGGAAGTAGGTCTAGGTTGATGCTTACTCGAGCATGACGAGCCCTAAGGAGTTCATTTATCTATATATTTTTAAGTGTTATTTTTAAACTGCGTTGAAATTGATGTAGGCCATTAGCCAGCACTATGGTTTCGGATGTATATCTGTTTAATAATAGGCCAAACCATGATAATAAGGTCGAAGGTTGATTTGTTTATATTTTCGTGAGGAAATTGATGTAAACTCTTTTATGATTTATGGTAGATTTTGGCATTTGATATTTTTGTTATGGTTTTAAATATGTGGACGTTACAAGTTGGTATCAAAGTTCAAGGTATACGATAATCTTGGGAGCTGTAAGCTGTTGGGTCTTTTGTGTAGGAAGTTTCGAGTGAGCTACATCTAGAAAGTTGGGACAGGCATCTAGGAATTTGATTGCCTGATCTACCTTGTCTGCTTTGTAAGCTTGTTTGTATCAATCCATGAGTCATATCATTTTTCATACTTGCATTTTATATATTTAACAACCTGTAATCTGTTGTAGTGGATGTCGATGCTTAATTCTGTGTTGGATAGACAGAGAATGCCCTATAAGCCCAACAAAGATCTCTGTTAGTGGACGAAGTTAACAATAAGTTATACAAGTTTTTGTACTTATTTTTCCTATATAATATAATGCAAATATATGACTGATTTTTAGCTACTCTCTTGAGTTTAAATATGGCATGTGTAGGACGCAGCAATTAAGACGGTAGTCGAAGTGGTGGCCGTGAACTAGGCAGGTGTGGTACTTTTTGGGGCATTGCTAGTGGGTAGTGTTAGTGTACAACTTGCAAATGGGAGTATGTGTATGTAACATCCTGGAAATTTAGGGTAATTTTTTTGCATTTAATAATATATGTATCCCATTATAATATTATTATTACAATTATGGAAATGCCATAATGAGGCGTTGTAGTTGTTGTTGTGGAGATGTATGGCATATTGGATTTGTTCCATTAAATATGCTAAGTGTTGAATTCATATTTAGATACTCATTGATGAGTTGTGAGTTTTGGCAAGATATATGTGGAGATTTATGTTGCATTAGACTATTAATTCACATTGGTGAGTTGTATTAGTGAGTAGCATTGTGAGTATTGTATTCGTGAGATGTGAGAAATTGTGTGAGTGGATGTGAGTATAAGACTTGTGAGTTTTTGAGAATTGTGAGTTAATGTGGGTTTGAGTGAGTATTGGAGTTG
>MKEJ01005193.1:0-10858 GCA_001753735.1 Embelia ribes | reverse complement strand
GTTTCTGACACTGAAGATGAAGGCATATTTAGGTGAGAAGTTTGTTTCAACACTAGTACACGACTTTATTAGCCATTATGTATAGCGCATTGTGGTTCTGTAATTGTACTGTTTATTAGTGTATTGTTTCGGTAATGTTTTGTTGAGTTGAGTTGGACTGGCCATTTGAGAGCGAACCATTCACTTCTTATTTCAGGGAGCTTCTACTTGATTTCTATACAAGTTCTGGAAAGAGGAAGCCTGATCAGATTATCATCTTTAGGTAAAACATTACCTTTGTAAATATTTTTATTCAACGGTCTGCTAATCATTGTCATTTCATTCTCTTTTAATTAAACAATGGGCAATGCCAATTTGTTTTCTTCTTGCAATTAGTATATTGGTGTCTTTTGTAGGGATGGTGTCAGCGAATCGCAGTTCAATCAAGTTCTGAACATTGAACTTGATCAAATGATTGAGGTAATTTATCTTTGTTATTTTGTGTTGCCCTCATATTTTCTCTCTCTTAATGAAATATAGCTTGACAGTTTCATCGTTCTTTTTTTTTTTGTCTCCTTTTGCTCTCCTCTCCCTAGTTTCTACTTACCTTCTATTTTCCTTTCACTCTTTCAGGCTTGTAAGTTTCTTGACGAGAAATGGTCACCAAAGTTTGTGGTGATAGTAGCTCAGAAAAATCACCACACCAAATTTTTCCAGCCTAATTCGCCCGATAACGTCCCTCCAGGTTATCCTTACCACCAATCACATTATTTACACAATCATGGATCAAGCAGAACCCGTAACAATTTTGACTGTGATGCAGGGACGGTTATTGACAGTAAAGTATGTCATCCACGAAATAACGACTTTTACATGTGCGCTCATGCTGGAATGATCGTGAGTATTTCTTAGACTCTTCACAACTGATTTGTACGTTATTGGCCTTTTCTATATTGTACACATCAACATGTGCACATACATACATACATAACACGCATAAACACACACAAACACATCACTGACATTATGCATGTGTTCTGTGATTTCATTTGCCGTGCCCATGATTTTGCCATTGAACAACTTTTTTATTTTTCATTTGAAGTTTGTCCTTGATATATCCATCTAAACTTTGGTACTAAACTACCAAAATCTAAGCTTCGCATCTAGTCGGAATATATAAAAAAGTAAGCAGATCATGGTTAGATTTATGGAATTAGAATAGCTTTCTGAAGTGCAAGTTTGCAATGTGCACGCTCTTTTTTACTTTGTAGCCTCCTTTGTGTTTCCCCTGTTTAATGTTTTGGTTTTACAATATGACTTTTGGCCGTTGCTATCTTTTGCTTCGCATTATGTGATTGTTTATGCGTATATCTGTGGAGTTTTTTTTTTGTCCTTTTCGTATTGTTGAACCGAATGACCCTAGCCTTGCCCATGATTTCCTAAGTGAACTTCTACTTGCTGATTAACTGTTTGAAGTTTTGCCCTGATATCCTTATCTAAACTAAGGTGCTAAACTGCTAAAAATCTAACCTTCATCATCTAGTCAGAAAATATAAAAAAGCAAAATGATTGGGTTTTGTTGTAGACATGGTTGGATAGCTGGAATTTGAACAGCTTTATGAAATGCAAGTTTGTAATGTGCACGATCTATTTAACTGGCTGAAGCCTCATTTTTATTTTCCCTGTTTAATGTTTCGGTTTTAGAATATAACTTTTGACCGTTGCTATCTTTTTACTTACTGTTAATTTCTCCGTGCTTTTTGTGAAGGGGACTACACGTCCAACTCACTATCATGTTCTGTTTGATGAGATCGGGTTTTCGGCTGATGAGCTCCAAGAATTAGTGCATTCCCTGTCCTATGTGTGAGTAGATCTTGGCCAAGTTCTACTCTTCAATTGAAAATCTAGTTGTGCTGTATATGAAACCATTCTAAGTTGTTCCTCATTCTTGTAGGTACCAGAGAAGCACTACTGCAATTTCTGTTGGTAAGTTTATTTTCTTCATCCAAATTCACGATTCCTTTGTAGAAGTATATTTCTGTTACTGAGTCTTCAAGAAACATACTCAGAGCTATAATTGAGTTCTCCCCCTATCCCCTTCCTCTCTCACCGACATGTGCATACACACACAACAAAATTATGCATTTTCCACAAAATTTCCCTTTGTGAAGCTCCCAAACTCTTCAACTGCATCTTGAATGCTAGCACTTGTGTAAAGAAATATGTGGAGGAAGGAAAGATGCCTAGAACCTTTCCATGAGATTGGGCATTTCCAACTCTCTCAAAATGGAACCTATTTGTAATATTCATGCCATAAGTTTTTGACTTCAGAGTGGTACTGATATTTAAACTTAATGATGTTAAAACTTGTTGCTGATATTTAAGTAGTTATATTTAAATTGGTATCCATTTTTCATTGTGGTGGGCTTGGGATAAAATATATCATGCCAAATTCATAAGCAGAAGTTGTCCCTTTCACAATCAGTATTGAGGTAAAGCTAAATCTTTCTTTTCCCTGCTACAGTGTCAGCTCAAAATTTTGAAATTTTTTACTGATATCCAAATTTTTTAATTTTTCTAGTTGTACAATTGTTCTGTATGTTTAATGTTATAACTTGTCTGTTGAATATTATTTTTCATGTTCTAATTAACATCTTTAATATTGTTCTTAATATTGTTTTTTCCCTTGTAGTTGCACCCATATGTTATGCTCACTTGGCGGCCACCCAGGTTGGAATGTTTATGAAGTTTGAGGACTTGTCTGAGACATCATCGAGCCAAGGAGGGTTAACTTCTGCAGGAGCTATCCCAGTCCCTCAGTTGCCTAAGCTGCAAGAGAATGTCTGTAACTCCATGTTCTTCTGTTAACTAGAACCTAGCTAAGGAGCCAAGACTCCAGGCTGTGTGTGTGTATATATGTTATCTAGGTTGTTTGTATCGGCACATCGATATTTATCTGGCTGCCAAATAGATTAGAAACTTGGACACCGATGATGGGTCTTTCGGCCTGAAAATTCTACTCCGATGTAGTGAGTACATGGGTGGGTGCTAAGTAGGATCATGTTAGTTTTTTTTAGGTGTGTTTGTTTCGTTAGTCAGCAACATATTTTGGGTTTGTTCCGCCTTTGGAAAATGATATTTCTCAAGGCTAACATTATGCTGGAGTTATGCGGCTTTAGTTATTTACTACCTGCTTGTTTTGTGTTTTGCAATCTTGGTTATGATTTTAGCCACGGACTTTTCTTCTTAATTTTTATTGCTTGAAGTCGGGACTGCACTTTGTTCTGCAACTTTTGAATTTTTTTTTTTTTTGGGTGCCTAAACAGGTTGAAAGCTTTTAATGCCGCTATTTCAGCTGTTTTTGTTAAAAGAAGTATAAAAACTAACGTTTTTGTTTAAAAGCCTAGTTTAACAGTTTTTGTTAGATAGCTAATGCAGGCCTTGATAAAGTGTTAATTGTGTTCAATATCTGAGAGGAAGTATGTTTGTGGTAATGTTTATGATTGGGTTTGTTGCATGCATATGGTATTATTACTATTATTTATTCTTTCAAAAGTGACCCGATCAGGATGGGTAAAAGTGCAAAAAAAACTCGGGTGTGGGGCAGATTAAAAGATTTGGGTTGTGTATACACTAATATAACACTACTCATTTATCGGCCCAATATGGTAAATCTTTCATATATAAAGCCGGAGCATCTTATCTTAAACAAAAGTGAGGCTGCCTCAACATTTGTTTTCTTATTTTGCCATTTCTAAATTTTCTTAATTACCTATTGAACATTTCTTCTATTAGTTATAAAACAATAAATAATTAATTTAATAAAAAAACTGTTCTACTCAACGTTCTTCCTCATATAATTGCTCGCTCCTGATCTATTTATCCATTTGCTCTTCTCATCTCTCCAAGTTTCCCCTCCTTGATTAAAGACCGGTAACAACTCTCATGCTATTTATTTCTTATGTTTTAATCTCTTCTTTTATTTTCTATTTCAATATTGCAGAGAACAAGAAGAGTAATTCTTCAAGTTTGTGAAACATAATTGTAATGGCAATTTTGCCTATTACAAAAAAAAAAATTTTGAACTTTTTTTGCGAATACACATTTCTAAAATTTCATTTGGAACCATTTTTTTTCCGGTTTTAAAAAATAAATATTTTCCCAAAAACATTTTGTGAAACATAATTGTAATGGCAATTTTGCCTATTACAAAAGAAATTTCAAAACAATTCATCAGTTTTTAAAAATTATATTAGAAACAAATTTGGAGAAAAAAATTGAAAACAGATTTTCTAGAATTATTTTCCGAAACCAGTCTTTACGTATAAGTATTTGGCAACAAAGTTATTGTAACAGATATTTTCAATGAGTTATCACAATTTTTTTTAATATAACTTATTTGGTAACAGTTTCGTGGAAAGAAAATTTGGGAAAGAGTTAGTTTGAAAGAGGCATTGAAATAGTTTTGGATGGAGCTTTTCGAAAGCAACTATTTTTATATTTCATTGTTGTTTCCGGATATTTTAGATAACAGATTCCTCAAATGATTTTTTAAAGTTAATTTTTGAAATTAGGTTTTTTCCAATAATAATATTTCAGAATCAATTTACAAAAATCTAATTTTAGAATTAGGGCTTTGGGCTTCTCTAATTTACTTTGGTTGCAATCATGTTGTTTATCTTCACGTTTTTGCAATTAGAATTTGTTCTATTTCAATTTGGATTTAATAAGGGGTTTGTCTGATTGAATTTGATTCTAAACACATTGAATATTTCTTTTTAATTCTATTTGGATTTAATAAGGGGTCCCCTACCCAGTGCCGCCGTCTCGCCCCTCAGCGCTTACAAATGAGTGGATTAAAACCATTCTTGTACATACAAGAAAAATCCACACATGTGGATGCTTCTTGTATAGAAGATGGATCCTTTTCACACTGGCTATAATTACAATTTTGATATTTTATTGACCATGCATATCTTCATTTCGATTTGTAAATCACGTGTTTGTTTTGTTGAAAATAATCTATTGGAAAATAGGAATAAGATTGCGTAATCAGACCCAACCCCGCAATATAAAAATTTTGTACACTGAGTCGTCTATGTATATATATTGTATTGACCAATTTAAATACACACACTAGCACAAATTTTTTGACATGTCATGAAAGCAACAAATGAAAATGCCAAAATTAGTTCCCATATTTTGAGAAGAAGCCATGGGAATAATCAAAAGTGAAGTGGAGAAAATTAAATTTATAGTATAAATGAAGATATGTCACTAGGTCACCAACTACCATCACTTTTTTTGAAAGAGTCTAATTTCTGAGCACACCTACCCTAAATGTAAATGTGGTGGATATGCTGACTTATAGTTGCTCAATTTAGGTTGGTTTGGGGTTCATTTGATCAGCTTTTAACCCAGAAAATTAATTTTTTCGGCCAAAAAAAATAAAATAAAAATGAAATTGTCTAGCTTTAATTTTTCGGATTATTTAGGCTACAACTACAAAAAATAAGTTTTAGAAGTTGAGCAGTCAAATGGAGTCCAATTTTTAATCAAAAAGCATAGAAGCTTGAGTTTGAAAGCTACAGCCAAAAAATTTCCGAACATAAATTCAATAATTTTATTCAAATAGGAATAAATTTGTGTGTAAATAACATAAATTTGTCTCTGTACTTTTTTGAAACAAATTGTTTTTTTTTTTTTATAACAAACAAAACAAAAGTTCCAATTATTGTGTTCATCTATTGGGCTTCAGCTGGAAGTAGCGGACACTCACTTTGAACATTACTCTAATGGCCTAAACCCCAAAATTTTCATTAATTGGGCCAAACCGAACCATGTACAACCCAAATTTTTTATTAATTGGGCCGAACCATGTACAGCAAATACATACATCATCAAAAGTTTTTCCCAGTTTCTTGAAGAAAGTTCGTAATTAATTTTTCTTTACATGTGTAGTTCTGTTCGAATAATAATCTACTAATATCTTAATTTTTATATCTGAACAAAATTTCTCATTTATGATTAATCTTCAACCAGTTAAAAACGATTGTATATAAGAAAGATAAATGAAATCAAAATTAAACTACAGTATAACTTATAGTTATAGGATGGTGACAAAAATTTGTAAAAATGAGAATTTAATCGTTATCCAAATTTCTTTTTTGAATTTAGTTTCAATGGAATTGTTGCATATGCAGTACTGTTAAAATAATAATATACCAATACCGTAGCTTTGATATATGATAAATAATTAATTGATGAATAGTATCAGTCGATTACACAAGTCCATCTTGTTGTCATTCTCCTTCGCGGCGATAATTTCTTTTATTGGCGGCGATCCATTACTACTGCACTTGAAGCAAAAATATTACCCGCTGATGTTGATATGCAACCATTATGGCGCCAATGTACAAGCATGGTGCTATTATGGTTGATGAACATTATCGATCGATTGATCTCTTCTAGTCTCCTATCCTTACATCCTGCAAATTATGTTGGTTCTATTTCTTCGTTTCCTAATTTAATTAATTCTTCGTTTCCAACATAACCTTTTATCAGTTCAAAAATTAGCTGCTACTTTTTCTTTTTTTCTCTAATTCTAGCTTCAAGACGTTATACTTTCAATGTTTAACCAAATATCGTCATCATGTCCAAAAATTAACCGCTACTTTAAATTTTGTATTTAATGCCATTTTATTGAGTCCGGCTTATCGTTATGTCTAGATTTTTTCCAAAGCTCATAAGCCAATGTAATATGTCTAGAAATATCTTTAGAATTGTCCTTATAAAAGTGACTAATTTTGATACAGAATTTCAAAATTGACCCTTTTTGGTTAAAACATTTTACAAGCTAACCCAATTTCAGTTAAAATCTTTATATTTCGAAACAAAAATAACCTTACAAAACGACAGGAAGACTGTCAAAGGGTTAATCTCTAAACGAACTCTAAATCTCAAACGTACTAAGCTTAGCTCGTTTAGTGTAATGATTTCTAGTTAAAAATTGTGATGGATAAGAAAATGTTTCTCTAATATCCATTCTTTTTTTTTTATTATTATTTTCTTTTTATGTTGGTTTTTTACACGAGAAGTCTTGGCAGCAAATGGAGCAATAAAATCTTGCAAAACAGGATAAAATCTTCAAAAAAGGAATTGCTTATCCACATGATATATGGAAAAAAAATTATGTCGGATAAACGAACTAAACTCAAATGTATGCATATTTTCTCGGGACAAAAACAAAAGCAAAAAGATAAAAAGCTAATGCATTCTAAAAATATTCTCATGTTCTATTCTACAGGTAATTTCGGATCATACCAGAGAATATTATACCTTGGGATCACACTTACTATACTTTCTATTATTCTCCATATCATTCCTATCTGAAAAATATTTTTAGAAGCTTAGGAGCTTTACAATTGAGCTAATTTCAGAGTATAAAAAGCTGGCTTTTCGTGATCAATCTCATAGGAAAACATGTTATTGCGCGCACTATTAACAAATCCATACTTACAAAAAAAATTCGTCTCTATTTTTTGACTAAGTTTATAAATTTGTAAAACATATTTACATTAGTGTTTCATCAATGAGTTAAGTTCTTTTTGAATACTTGTTCAAAGTTATTCCTATTAAATTTATTAAAATTGTTATTTATTTGTCATGTTTTGAGCACGTTTAAAACATATATTGATTATAATACTTATCTTTTTCATATTTTGCGAATAACAAAACGATAATGTTCATACGGTCAATAAATTTGTACAAGCGCCTTTATTGCCCTCACTGGCATTACCCATTAATATTAATTTTACTACAGTAACTTTTAGTTCGACATAAGAAAAATAAAATAAAAATCTGCCATGTCATCTCAAAAAATTCCAAAAATCCTTCTTTTAGTTCTACAATTACCTAAGTTACTAATATTTTTTTTATATAATATTATGGATGCATTATTCTTTTGATTTGTACAAAAATAATTGTCTAACTTCTATTTTATACGGTAATATATAAGCATAATACCATCATTGTCATTCATAGTCATTAGAGATAAAATTCACTACCCTTTTAGGAGTGGTATAAAATAATGTGATAAAAAACCCTTTTTTTAATTTTAATTAAAATTATATGCCAAGTTAAATGGTTTATTATAGGTGGATGGAGATATTTATGGTAGTAATAAAATTTCAGGAAGGTGAGACATGTGCTGAAATGTGGTGTAGGACCATTACACCTTGTGAAGAGACAAACATTCCGCCGTGTAGGGCGAGAGTTTTACAGAGAGAGAGAGAGAGAGAGAAAGAGAGAGAGAGAGGAGAGAAGGTGTAAGTCAGAAATAAAACGACATAAAAAACAGACATGAATTGACATTTCAGATTCTGCTTATAATCAGCCGTTCTTCTGCCTAATGTTCAGTGTATTGTTCTTTTCTCAATTTTAAAAACTATTTTTCTTTTGATTGTTTTTATATTTTTTTAATTAAATGAAAGCAAGGGCTTGTTTGTTTTGTAGCTACAAATATTCACACGATAATCCCGACACATTCAATGTACCATAAATATGATAGGGGAAAGGATTTGATCTCAATACAAGAAATGTTTTTTCTTGTAATGTCAAAATCTTTAATTAAAATAGATTCAGAATACTTGAAGTAATTTATTTTCAGAGTTCTTGAAATAATTTTTTACTTAAGTAATTTCTTGTATTGAGATCAAATCCTTTTCAAGTAGTTTGTTCTCAAGATTTTGTAAATTGCAAGAAATCTTGAACAAGATTTTGATTGCTTGTAATATACGAATTTTCTATAAATTGAGAACAATTTGCTACAACTATTTTTACTTAAAATAAATTAAAAATATTTTCTTCTAATGTATTCTCAAATTTAAAAAGTAATTCCTTTAACGTTTTCCTAAAACTATGTACTGCTCAAACTGGGCTATAGTTTATAGTATTAGATTATGCTTATGTTGTCTAGAATTTGACTATACGTTACCCAATATTGAGTGTAAGAGATTTCTTTCCAAATTTGTTAGTGCTATTTTTTGACCTATTTCGTTCACAAATAATTAATCATTTTTTTTGGACAGTCCAAAATTAATTAAATATTTTTTATTTTGGTATATTTCATTCATCACAAAATTTAGGAAACGAACAAGGAATGACTAGAAAATATTATAGGTACTATTAGAAAATTTATATAAAATTTGATGAGTAACTATTCTTACAAAATATAATAAACATTAATAAAAATATAGTAAATATATTATTTTTAGTACTTTTATGCTAAAATAATTTTTTTATATATATATTTTTAAATTATGAGTAATATATTTATAAAAAATAGCAAATATAAGTATAGAAGTCCAAATATAAGGAGTATTCATAAGTTTAAAATATATTTTCCAGTACTAGATTAAAGAATCATATACATTTTCTCTACGTTTCTCATGCATTTTATAATTATATCCGAAATTTTTTTTACAATCATATTCCTATTTTTTCATTTCCTTTATCTTTTTAGACTGCGATTCTCGCTTTCGTTTTCCGTTTCATTTTTTTTGCTTTTGTTTCATATTTTGGCAACTATATGTGGTAAAATGCACTAACGTATAACATTTATTTAACAAGAAAGCTTTCATTAGAAATACTAAAATTATAAGACTGAGTAGTATCGTATTTTGACCAAGCAATGTGTTTCAATATTCTAAATACCCCCAAAATACCTCAAATTATCAGAGAACATATTTAGCAAGAAATTAAAGTTTTATACATACAAGTATGTATGAATTAATATAATTCGAGATTCATTTTGTACACACATATATAATTACCTTCCATTTTAGACACCATAATATGGTATGCTTATTAAAGCTACTAAGTCCAATAGTTAAAATCTTACATTAGGGATAATCTTATTAAGAAAGTGGGGCAAGTGACAGCTGTTTTTATTGACTAAACCCCTTGTTCTTATATAATTCAAAATTTAGAAATTGAATTATTTCATGGTTCACGCTACTTTTCTACTCAGGATGACAAAATTATATTAATTTTCTTGACCAGAATCAGTGATAATCTCCATGTCTATGTGGCCTTCTAGGTCTCCAGTCCCTTCAATTGGTGTATTCTAAATCATTACACTATTTTTTTTTTTTTTTTTGGTGTGTGTGTGAAAATGCTTATAAACTAGGGTAGTTGTCATTAACCATTTGACATTTAATTTATTGTCGGAGAGCATTCACTAATATCAATTTCTATGAGTTAGCTACCTCATGTTTCAATAATAATTAAAAGCATAATTTGTTGACTTTTGCGTTAGTATTTAATTTATTGTGATTATTTTATCTCTTACTTTGAAAATACGAACTCATATCCTTTTCGTAGTATTAATCATATCTGTAATACAAATATTTACAAAAGCATATCCCATAATTTCTGATATTAAATTAATAAAATCATCAACGAATTTATATAAGTAAATATAAGTAAAAAATAAAATAAATTAATGAGATTACAACATATTTTAAGAAAGTAATATTTTTTATAATAATAATAATAATAATAATAATAATAATAATTTTTCTAAAATATTTAATTCTGCTGGTGGAACTAATTTCAGATGTGTAACATGTTCAATTAAGCATGGTACAAATGGTCGGACACGCTGAAACAAGTTACAACTAAAATAATACTGGTATTTGAACTGAGTTAACTGCTGAGGAGAGAAAACTCTGCAGAAAAGAGTTGAAAACCTTATGTTTTGTAGCGCCCTCAAATCCCAAGCACCCGGGACCCGAGGTTGCGTTGTGAAATCCAACCATACAACAACTAAAATCACCCAAATCAAACCACAACTAACCATACAATAATCCAAACACTA
>MKEJ01005189.1:0-13385 GCA_001753735.1 Embelia ribes | reverse complement strand
ACGCCAATGGAAAAATTTTATTGCTTGGGTGTAATAAGCAGGATTAGAAATATTAGAGACAGAACTAAGAAAAGAATTATTAGAGTGAGAAAAATGAGAATGCAGAACGAAATTAGAAATTATGATCACTAGCCCCGCTGTCAATTATCCAATGAGTATAAATATTATTATTATTATTACCGTTAAAAGGAACAGATGGTATTGTAGCCCAATTATTGAACAATTGTTGTTCATTTGGGGATAAGTGAGAAGACTGAGTGGGTCGTGACTTGTGCTGGGGCCGCTATGGGTTAACATGAACCCCATGGCAACTAGCTCGACAGCACCTGGACCAGATGTGGGTTAGTAGTGGCGAACTGTGTAGATCCCATGGATGCAACAGTGATCCACGGAGAGGGGGCAGTGGTGTTGCCCGTTGGGTGGTGTACTACAGCGACTCTGGGAATGGGCACGAGCAGTGGCGATAGGCCAGCCAATGCCCGTGCTGCCGCATGGGTTACCGGTTGTCGATTCTTGGATCCTCCTGGTTGTCAATTTCCCTATGAGTTACTCATCTAGGTTCCATTTTCGCTCGGATATCCAGTCAATTTGAAGCAATTTTTCTAGTTGTGTTCCTTTCGATTGCAATGAGTGCAGTTAGCATTTGGCTCTTTTCTGGCCACTTGTAGTTTCCAAGAGGCCATGGCGAAGTATTCATGTGTTGGTGCCGTATAAATGGCTCTATGCTCTTCTTCTTCCTTTAGTAGCTGAAATACCCAAGCCAACGACGAAAATAGATCAGTGGCTAATATTTGGCTCCTTACTTGGTTGTAGGAATCATCTAACCCCGTGAGCAACTCAAAAACTCGGTCTTCCATGATTTCAACTTCAAGGTCTTGCAAAGTACGGATGGTTCGAATCGAGTCGAGTTCTTCCCATGAGTTTTTCATATCATTGTAATATATTGTGATGGCTTTACCACTTTGTTGAGTATTCGTTATTCAGCAGCGAAGTCGGAATTTCTATACTTTGTCTCCCTTTTTAAACCGTGATTCTGATCCGGTCCAGAGTTTAGCAGGCGTGTCGTAGGATGTAAGGCTCCAGGCGAGTGATTTGTTGATGTTGTTTGTAAGCCAACACAACTCCCTAATATTGCATCTACTCTATAGGTCCCTTACGTCCAGATCTTCTGGTAAACCAATTGACTTGTCAACGAAGCCAAATTTGTACTTTACTGCAAGAGCTCGATGTATTTCTTGTCTTCAGGATCAGTAGTTGTCACCGGTGAGCAGTGTGTCTATCAAAGCTAGACGATAATGATCCGTAGAATGGATGAAATATGGTGAGGCTATGTCTGTGATTAATTTTTGAACTTTTTGTGTTGCGGTTTCTTGTATAGCGGGGACGGTCATGGTGGTATTGGTTCCGTCCATGCAGGTTTTAGGTGGGGATGGGGGAGCGGCCATTTACATTGCTAGTGTGGAGCAGAAAGGGAAGAGAAAAATCTCTGGATTTGGTCAGGCCCTTGATGATGCTTTGATACCATATTGAGTATTGAGTAAAGAGATAAAAAGGAGTAGAGATAAAAGTATTTATTGTATTTCACCATTGAAGTATTTATTGTATTTCACCATATATAATGAATACAATTATTGAGATAAGAAAGGAAAATATTGAATCCCAATCTTTACATTAATTTGAATATCAATTGAGATCAATCTAAATCTCTATATTTGGTAAGACTTAATGTGTGTGGGTTCTAGTTTATTGAAGTACAATAACAACTTAAAACCGTAAGAAGATGAAAAATGAAATTGTGAATAACAAGGGCTTGCTTGGTAGGAATGCTTTTTGTTACTTACAAGAATTTCTAAAATATAGAACGCGCTTTGTTCTATTTCAATCTTGCTCAACAAACAAGGCCAAAAAGATTGCGTCGAACTCGAACATTTGGTTTAGTGGTTCCTTTCTCCATTAGTAGGAAATATAGTAAAATGGCTCATTATGATGAAACTACGATCATAAAGTTTATCGTAAGATTAACATTTGCATTATGCCAATGGCACCATTTATCTTTGTACTGAAGCAAAACTGCACCTATACTCTATCGAGACATTAATATTGGGAACTCAAATGCAGATACTATTGTCGAGTAATACACAGTAGAACAATTAAACTCGATAAGGTCGTTCCCGTATTATATATAAACCTGGCAAGATCTAGTAAACAATAACTAAAATAAAATAAAATAAAAAATACAACCAACACAACGATATAAAGTGAAAAAATTCCTCCAAATCAGAGAGTAAAAAACTCACGGGGCTACATATCCACTAAATTAATTCACTAAATAATATAGAGAATATAGTCAAAATCACTCCGTGTATATGCGAGTAATATCAATTTCAAATAGATACAAGGTTAAAACCACAAATAAAGTAATAAAAAATAGCTAAATACGAATTTTGTTGCCCAACGAAGAACCCAAAGAAACAACTGTTAATTCCACAATCACCAAAAATCTTTACGGTCGAATCCCAAAAATATATATTTATCTCCACAAACTCTTACTATAAAAACTATCAAAATATTCTCCTTTATTTTAATATAATTAATCATCTAAAATACTTATATTTTTTTGCAAAATATAAGTAACAAAATAATCTAAAATTACAAAGCAGGACCGAAAGAAATCAACGAAGATGCGGCCACGTTCCTCTTTATCTGGGCCATGGCGTTATCACCAAAACGAGGGTAAATTACACTTTGCCCCCTGGGGTTTTTGATAATTTTATACTACCTCTAAAGGTTTCTGAAATTATACTATCTCCCATGAGATTTATACGTTGATTGCAATTTGCCTCCAAAGGAAACAAAGTCAAAGTCAGATTTAGGTTCATAAATTATCGATAAAATTACAAAAATACCCCTTATGTAGCATCCAATCTCTATTTTTTTTTTACTTCTTAAAAATAAATTATTTTATTATATATATAAATAAATTCTACAGTATGGTGTTTCTATAATTTTTACAACTATAAGCTTCAAAATTAATTAAATAATAGTTAGGGTTAGAATGATCTTTCCACAAAAAATTCAAACTTGTACTATGACTAGGGGGCAAAGTGTAAGTTTAGATACCTCAGGCAGTATTCTGAAATATTCAAAAACCTCATAGGGGCAAAGTGTAATTTATCCAAACAATAAACATGGGTTATTAAGGGTAATTCTATTGGCACTCATTATTTTACTTTCGACACTCCGTGTAATTTTTAATTCAAATTACTATTGGCACCACATCTAATGACTATTAGCAACTTACACAATTTATTTTTTTAAATTTAAAAAGACAACTAATAGATTATAGCATATAACATTAATGAAAGTATGTTATGAATAAAAATAAAATAAAATTTCAACAAAATTTTTACTTTTACAAAGTCGAAACCAATTTCACAAAGTTGAAATTAATTTCCAAAATAAGCAGGCATTTATCTTTATAGTAATGTCAAAATATTTTAAAATATTATTCTTAGCGTTTTAAAATATTTTATAATATGAACATTTCTCACTCACGCTTTCAACAACATTTTATAAACCATCAAAAGAATAAATAAATTTCAAATTATCTTCTGGGAATCAATCAATTATGTATCTATCACCCAACCCAGATAAAAATAAATAAATCTTTTATTGTGGGTGTTGAACAATTTCTGGAGGGTATCAAATAAGCAACTGGTTACTATTAAGTATTTAGTAATCACTTGATAATCATGTACGTTCTGTACATTTTAATATTTTTTTAAGAAAAAAATCAACGCAGAAACTGATGTCATGTACTACAAGAGTTTGTAATTTTTTGTAAGTGAATATTGATACATAAATCATTACCGATTACTGTAAAATAATTATGTGAAAGCTATGATTGCACGAGTTTTCATATCTATGCATTAGTCATTTCCCCTTCTAATCCTTATAAAACAAAAATTTTCCCAAGACTGTAACTTGCATGTCTATGATTGTTATATTTCACCAAAAATATTTATCCATGACTTGACTTTGCGGGTGAATCTGGCTCACGACTCAGGTACAATGTTTACTGTCATTGTAGCAGAATGGGCTCATACCCATTGGAACATGTAAAAAACTTAATAGGTTTGACTATTGTTATCCGCCATTTGGCTATTTTTGGTATCGAGATGAAATGCCGAAAATTTGTTAAGAGAAACTCATAAAAAAAGTCTCGCAAATATATAGAAAATACATGGGTAACGATGTAACGACTAATAAACATTACAGATATTATTGGTAAACTTAATAAAAAATTCTTGGAATTTTTTAGGAAGCTTGGCGAGTACATGTTCATATAAAATTAAATAAAAAATCAATAAAAATATAATAAAATATAATATTTTTAACATTGCTATACTAAAATAAAATAAAAAAAATTGTACATTTTTTTAAATTATGAATAATATGTTTATAAAAAATATCAAATATAAATATAGAAATTTAACTATAATTGGTATTTATAAATTTTAAAAATATTTTTTAATACTAGATCTAATAACCACATATGTTTTTTCTACGGGTCTCACATGATTTATAATCGTATTTAAGAAATTTTACAATCATATTACTATTTTCTCATTTCTCCTATATTTTTAAACTATATTTCTCATTTTCGTTTATTGTTTCGTTTTCCGTTTTCACTTTCTATTTCGGTAACTATGGGTTTGACTTAAGGTGTTGCCAATACAAGCCCCAAAGATTGCCCTTGAGAGAGCTCATGAACATGGATCTGCTCTCGATACAAGATTTTTCTTTCTTGAAATATACAAGAAATTTTTGAACGGAATTACTGTGTTTTAAGGATAAAATTACTATGAACTGAGGACAATTTACTATATTAATTTTAATAAAAATTAAATTAAAAATATTTATAGTAATTTGTACGTGAATTGCAATAATTTATTCTCAAAATATAGTAATTTTTGTAAAATTTCTTAAATACGATTTGTTTTGTGGTAAATTGAATTTAATATTGCACTTTATTTGTTAGGTGAAAACTTAAGGGACCATTGTTTTAATTTGTGGTAAAAGGGGGTTTTTTTAAAACCTTGTTCTTTTCTGATTCTCGGTGTGAGACTGCATATGAGAAAATTGTGGGCGCCGATTGTTTTCTTACGCTGCTTTCGTGAATTTTGTTCACTTTGAGGTTTATATTTTTGATAAAAAAAAATATAAAAATTTCGAGTAGTCAATCATGCAAAAATAAAACTAAAAATATTTTAGATATTCTTAGATCAAGAGTATGAAAAAATAAATTTTAATTTTTGAAAATCGACCATATAGATCTTTGGTGATTATATTGGATCCTATTGTTGTTTGAAATTGATATACCTCGTTTTATGCAAAGCAATTTTGGTTATATTATCTATATTGATCAGTGGATTGATTTTGTGGGTATTTAAATTTAAAAATTTTTTACTCTCAGATTGAATTTTTTTTTTATAAGTTAAATTTCGATATCTTTTACCTATTGTTAATTTTGAGCGAATGCTTGATTGTCGTACTCTTGGATTAAGACTAATTTATTATTATTCCCAACATGGGATCTCATAGGTATATTATTTGGTCCAACAAACACATTAATGACCACTAACTAAGAATATTTTGCGTGACATCCGTTGGTTTAGATGTTGCAACATAAAATTCCACGTAATTTATGAATTATCCGTTATAACTTCTATTTTCTACTCATTTTAATAAGCGGAGAGCTTAATTGACATGTTCGGTTATTCGCGATTCAATTTAGATGCTTTGATTTATAATAAAATGTAAAAATAAATTAGTTATTAATAAACTGTTTGGTTTTGACTTAATTTTAAAAAATTAAACAAATAATGAAACCAAATTGTTCCAATATTTTTTGATTTGGTTTGGACGATTTGGGTGATTTTAATATCTAACAAAATGACAACTAGTTTCCACCACTTAATTACAAAACATTAATAATAATCATTGCAATAAAAAATTGCAGATCCAAAGCAAATTATTAACATTGTTAAATAAGCACTACGAGTTTATTATTAAGATTTAAAACTTAAAAAAAATTGCACCACATCACATAAATATCCTAAACATCTACAAAAACTTACTTTTATATATATATATATATTATATATATACATAAATTATAACTTTAAACATCACCGTTTCAGTTTGTTCACTCTGATTTGATTTGATTATGATTAGGTTTGGTTCAGATTATTAAAAAAATAAAGAGGAGAGAGTATTTAATGACTTTTAGCTTTGATAGGGTTTATAATAATCTATATGAATCTACTCCTTTATATTTGACATTGCTTGTGGTTAATTAAGCCCTACCAATTCACGGAATCAATACTATCAATATACATACACATACATATATATATATATATAGTCAAATTAGGTTTCTCTGATCGAATTTTATCGAATTACCGTTTCACCAGCATCTTCCGTTTTATTGAGAATCTATTTGCCGTGTAGATCTTCAATTGCTTCTCAGCTCAGAGAGTTGATCTGGTAATGTAAAAATTGTGTGTTTTTTTTTTCTTTGTGGAATTTACAATTTAATCTAATACTTGTCTCCTTAGTAATGGAAATGTTGTTGTTTTCCATTTGATTTATGCCCAATTGAGTGTGGGTTTTAGTGATTATGTGAAAATTGTGTCTTTTTTTTGTGGAATTTAACAATTTAATGTGATAATTGCCCCTTTCTTGATAATATTTCCATTTGAGCCCAATCGAGTGGTTTTTTGTGGTACTGGAAGAAATTTGTCTTTTTTGTGGATTTAACAATTTCTTGTAATAATTTCACCTTTCTTGATGGAAATATTTTAATTTTGTATTTGATTTATGTCCAATTGCGGATGGAAGTTTCTTTTGCTGCTGATTAAACATAGTTTGTAGCTTAATTGGATCTTTAATTTTGATATACGAGTTTCATGTTTTAGTCATGCCTAATTGTGTCTTTTTTGTGGAATTAACAACTTAATGTAATAATTGTCTCCTCCGTGGTGGAAATATTTTAGTTTTCCATTTGATTTATGTCCTATTATGTGTGGAAACTTTTAAACATAGGTTTGTAGCTTAATTGAATCTGTAATTTTTAGAGATGAGTTTCATGTTAAATTAAGCATTATGAGTTGGGGTAAAAAGTGCAATTCTCTAAACTCCTAATCTGTTATAGATGTTGACAATTGATGATGAAACAACGAGGGTAGTTTTCTTCTGGGTTGCTGATTATACATTGTTTTTAGATTAACTGAATGCTGATTTAAATTTTAGATATGATCTCATGGTTTATTATTAGCTTAAGCATAAGCATCACAAGACAAGGTGTGAGATTGTAAATTATTGATTTACATGAGTAATTGAGGTTAAGATGATTTTTTTTTTTTTTTCCCGGTTGCTTTTTGGTGAAATTCATGTTTTCTATACTGCAGATATGAGTTCAGCCCCACATTGAAATAGGAATGGTATTTGGTGTGAAACTTAGCTGATTAGATCTTTCAATCAGCAATCACCTTGGGTGGTTGCTACGAGATTTAATTAGGCTGAGGAATCAGCAGCCAGATTGGTTATCTTACTAGATTCTTGGATTATCAACTGAAGACCATACAAACGAGAATGGAATTAAAATTGAAAACAGTCCTTGTGTTTATGCTATTCCTTGTGATCTTGAATGGGTATGCTACATCAGAAGAAGTGAATTCACAGAATTTACAAACTGATTCGTTGGTGAAGAAAGTAAGTAAAGCTGTAGATGACACAGAAACAGAGACTCGAGGGTTAGATGATAAGGCAAATGGAGATCGCAGAAGGAAGATTCGGAGTGGTAGGGTTTCAGTATCGGCTGTTGCTATGTTCACGTTGGCTATGGCTGGTGCTACCGGTTTAGGTGCGGTACCGTTCTTTTTTGTGGAACTTGATCCGCAGTGGGCAGGAATATGTAATGGTATGGCGGCTGGGGTGATGTTGGCTGCTAGCTTTGATCTGGTACAAGAAGGACAAGAGCACGGTAGTGGCAACTGGGTTGTCATCGGAATTTTGACGGGTGGAGTATTTATTTGGCTCTGTAAGAAGGTAATTGCTCATTTATCTTTCTTCTTAGCATTGTGTAAAGCTATGTGATGTTAAATCTTCTGAATTTTGAATATCATGTGTGACATTGTTAATTGATGATGATGTTACTGCGTTGGGGCGGGAACTTTTCGTCTTATAATTCTCTCTTCATCCTTATTTTTATATGTTTCTACATGATTGCCTTTGTAGCTTGATTTCCGTTTTTGTGTCCATAGTTTATAACTTGCTGAATATTGGACGTTGTCCATTTGCCAATCTGATATTCCTGTACATGTCCCTCAATGGCCTTAAATTGGCTGTTCTTCCAACCACCACTAGATAATTCTCATTGCTATTGAGCTTTAGATGCACTATGAGACCATAGACAAACGAAATAACTTATCTGATAAAATCTGGTTAGTGTTGGCTCATTGCCAGGATTGGGTGAACAGAACAGGCACACAAAATTAAAGTCTCTGAAGTTATAGAAGTTTTATATCCTTTACATAAATAAACCCAAATCTCTGTCAGCCTCTTTTTGCACACACGATTATTATCAGTTAATATTGATGGTTTTGATTTTAGATTCTGGAGCAATTTGGTGAAGTAAGCATGTTAGACATAAAAGGAGCAGATGCAAGTAAAGCTATTCTAGTTGTTGGAATAATGACTTTACATTCCTTTGGGGAAGGATCCGGGGTCGGAGTATCATTTGCAGGGCATCAAGGTTTATCTCAAGGCCTTTTGGTAACGTTGGCCATCGCTGTACATAACATACCAGAAGGCTTAGCTGTGAGCATGGTGCTGGCATCAAGAGGGGTTTCTCCACGGAACGCTATGTTCTGGAGTGTAATTACGTCTTTGCCCCAGGTAATATATTTTGTCCTTCGGATATTCGTAAGCTCGATAGTTGGAAGTAGATGTTCAAAGCATAAAACATCTGCTCGACATTGTTCAACGTGTGTTACATTTTTTTACTACGTGGTCTTAATCTTACTTGGGTATGCCCCATAGTTTATATAATCTAGTCTTGTGTAAATGTGGGAATATAAGTTGCAAAGACCTGTGTCCATGTCTTCACAGTGGCATGCCCTCACTGTATCTTGTTTTGTTGTCTATGAAACGAACCTACATGACATGTATGATCGATGCAAGTCGAAGCATGTGGTGGACATTTCTAGTGCAGGAACATATGGAGTTATTAAAAGCATGAATTTATAAAAGGGAGGCATTGCAAAAAGTGTACTTGATCTTTCATAATCGATTTTTGTCCATTATAATATGTATGCAGAACATTTCCTCACAACTGTATTCCTTGTTATATCTTCGTCTGTGTAGTTATCTAGATATTGGTAGCTTTCTTGTTCTGGTCTTGCCAGAAAGGAAATAAGAAAGATGGGATGGAAAGAGAGAGAAAGGGAGAGAGGATCAGGTATCATATGATATGTCAATGCTTTTCTAGAAGCATGCAAGTTGGGCAATAATGTAGGATCAATCGGAATTGTGGTGTTGTCATGGATTCCGCTATTGTATACTGTTCATTTGGTTCTCCAGTTCTATATGAGCTTATAACATGGCTCTGCTTATGTCTCACTTTCACGTTGCTTTCTGCAGCCTCTTGTAGCAGTTCCTTCATTTATCTGTGCCGATTTATTTAACAAGTTCCTGCCGTTCTGCACGGGCTTTGCAGCTGGGTGTATGATTTGGATGGTGATAGCGGAAGTCCTTCCGGACGGATTTAAGGTAGCCGTCTTGACAATGTTCGATCTTGATAATTTAGATTCAATATCCATGGGCTTCATTCGTCTCATATCATTTTTCTTTGCTCTCTAACCTTATGATGTATATCTGACCAACTTGTTGATAGCTAATCTATGAAAACGTAGTCTGCAAAATTGGTGCACAAAGTGATCCAGATTTGAAATATAACACATAGTCGTGGGTCCTTAGTCTTCACCCTGAATTAATTAGATACTGCCATGTCATATGCATCAAATTTGTTTGGATGTAGCATTAGCCGAATAGAAATGCCAAGGCTGAGCCATTGCTTGGGAGTATCATTTTTTTTGGTGGGATTGTCATTATTCTAACTTTTTTAAGAAACTAAGCATTTGTTGGAATTCTCATGTTTTCAATTGTGATTTATCAAGTCATTCGGAGTGAGAAATAATATTTCTTTCATAAGTAGAAACAATCTACATGTTGAATATAATAATAAATGATATAATATGCCTCTCCCTAACAGCTTAAGCTTAAGCTTTTAGGTGAGATGGTCGCACATTAATTAACATGGTATCAAAGCAGGTAGAGGTCCTAGATTCAAAGTTTACCGCTACCCAATTAAAGTTGAATTGCACTTATTTGGCTTAAAATATATGCCACATGTGAGGGAGCGTGTTGAATATAATAATAAATAATATAAAGTGTCTCTCCCTAACGACTTAAGCTTTTAGGTGAGATGGTTGCGCACCTTCTGACACTACATTACTCTTTATAATTACTTTTACTTAACCAGATGTCCCTTACAACCTTTAGGATTAACAGTCAAATGACGCCTTCTGTCAGCTTATAATAATTGGTATTGTATGAACAATAAAATTGAAGTATCCATACAGGTGATGAATGATGGAATTAGTCCAAACAAGAATACTAGGACGAAAACATCTAAAGTAGAAGTTTTGCCTTATTACTAGAATAAGGATGCAAAAAATGTTTCAAATTATGGTATATAGTCAGGAGAAGGGTGTCCATGCTAAAAGTAACGTTTCACAGTTAGAGATTCTTACGGTGCTTTCATTGAACACAATTTTAAAAGATAAACAACATTAGAAATAGTCTTATCTTAAAAATCATAGATTGCCCTCTGAAGCAATCGGTGTATTAAAAATAAATAAATAAATAGCTTTGATAACAAAGTTAATCATAAGAGGAGATTGTTTCTAAATTGATGAATTTATGATGTTCTCTTCTTTTCGTTCCACGGTCAAATCACAATAGAAAAGGTCATATCTGAGGAATATTTTGGGTCTATTGTTGCTCTTTAAATGCTTTAAGAGTTTCGATTTGCCGAAGTCATACTTGATACCATGGGAATGCGTGTGCCAAATGATGTATTTCACCAAAAATGCCTTCGTAAATTGGCATTGTCCTAAATGTGAGCTAGTGATAAGTTGGTTCATATTTTGCACTTGAATATGGATTGTTTGTGTAATGCATGGAAATCGGGGACGATCTATACCTGTAACTCATGATAGTTTAATATGGATAAAAGCATACACATCAAGGTATGAGCAAATGCATTATCAATCATTAACTCTCAATGACAACTCAAATTAAAAGTCATCATTCGCAAATTAGAGGCCTAATGAACAAATGAGAAGCACAATATTCTTCCCAATAAAAGGATGATGATTGTTGTTTTTACCCCTACAGTTTTCCTTCACGCTGTAACACGGTTGCTACTTCTACTTCTGTTATTTGAAGTAGACCTTCATCTCCTTCTCTCAGGTTTAGCTTTAGACTTCTGGACTAGTTTATATTAGTCCTGTCCTTTTAGAATTTGAACTCTCTTTGCTTTTGTTAAGTGAGTGCTACCATATTTTGCTTAAAAGCTTAAGCAGTTAGAGAGAAGCTCGCTATATTATTTATTATTTGTGACACGCCACCCTCACTAGTGGCATATTTTGATCCAAACAAGTGCAAAGCAAATTTTTATTAGGTAGCTGTGAGACTTGAACCTTGATCTCTGCCTGCTTCGATGCCATGTTATATTATTTATCATCTTCAACAACTTTAAATTGAGGTGGTTCAATTTATTCATTATGTAGTTTCAATCTTAATCAAGTAGAGAGCTTATGTACAATACCAAGCACTTAACCACTTCAAACCACATTTATTGTTTTGGAACCGGGGGATTTAACTACTGATATTTCAATTCGGACGTGAATGAAGAAGTAGATTGCATAGAAAAGTAAAACATTGTCAAAAAAATTGAACATCATTTCCCTTACCATGCTGTAGGTTTGTGCATTTTTGTACTTGAACATGTTATTGAGAAGTTGAGTTTTATCCGATCCACTTTGAAAGTTTCAAAAGCAAGTTTTTTTTTTTGTTTGTGTATTGTAGGAAGCATCTCCATCTCATGTTGCATCTGCAGCTACACTGTCAGTTGCTTTTATGGAAGCTCTCAGTGTCGTTTTCCATGACTTCTCTCATGGCCACAAGTAAGTTCCCTTCAATGGCGAATTTATTTTCCTCCTTCATGTAACATATAATGATTTAGCTAATTGTTGTACACATGGTTGTCAATCTCTTATGAGACACTAGCCATTCGTACGATACGATTGTCTTGGAAGGATTGTTTTACTTATGGATGTAACGATATGTAACTATCTTTAGAAATGCATTGTTTTACTTATGTCCCAGTAAACGCATTCTATAAGATGGATTAATATCTTGATGACATATTATTTGACTTTTTGAAATTACATGCAACTTTCAAGAAATTTAAGCATACCGTTCTGCTTGGTAATCCATCATGGATATATTCCCTGTAATAAATTTATTGCATTTCTGCTGCAGTGTCTGTTATTTATCATTATTAATTGGATCGTGCAGTCGTAAATGTCTCTGTGGCTGTTTGTGTTTTATTGCATTTTCGCTGCTTTTTGACTTCTTTCTAAAATATGGTTTTCATGTAGTTCGGAAGATGTGTCTGCCTTCTTCGTATCACTACTTTTTGGCGTTGGACCATTACTTGGTGGAATAATGCTCGTTGCATTTGCGCTGGCTTTCCACCTCCATCATGCTCTTCTCACAGGTGTAGCATCTGGTGTGGCCTTAATCCTCACGTTTTGGCGGCCACTGCATCTCCACGCGACCTCAGCCATGGGACTGTTCCCTCTACTATTGCTCCTCGTGCTTGGGTCCTCATTTTCTCACTTTTCAACCGCAAGCATTTTAAATCTCACGAGCCGAAAAAGATCCTCAGCAGACACATTGTCTTCCGTAACAGGCTTCTCTATGAGTGCCCTGACAGTACAATCGATCTTATCGTGTATAGCTGTATTTATTCATGCTTTGGCAGACGGGCTAGCTTTGGGAGTGGCTGCACCTAAAGCCTATAGGCTTGCAGGGCTATATATGGTATTTCCCATCTCTCTACACGGGATTCCTCGTGGTGCTGCCGTAGCGAGTTCCATATTCGGGGCAACTCATAGCTGGCCTGGGTCCCTCGCAGCTGCTACAGTAATTGGGTTCGTGGGGCCTATGTCTGCGATTGGGCCGATTTTAGG
>MKEJ01005180.1:0-13522 GCA_001753735.1 Embelia ribes | reverse complement strand
ATCTTGAGGGGGAGTATTAACGTAACAATAGGAACAATATCTTTAATTAGTTAATAAGGAAATATTTGATATAATTTCTAGAATATTCTATTGATAACATAACAATAGGAACAATATCTTTATAAAGGATGTATTTTTCATGAATACAGGTGATATAGAATTATTTTTCTTCACTCTAATTCACAAGTTTAATATTTCTAATTGTAAATGAAAAGAAAAAACATATAGGTATTAGGTTTAGCCACTACATAGCTCCTGCTTTCCTCACATATCTATTGCATATGTAATTATATAAAGGTCGTCTATCGGTTTAATCAAATTAATTAAATTATTTTCACATGCTAAACTTAATTGATTCCATAGTTACTTCAAAATTATACCTGGCAAGCATTGTAGTCCAAGAACTTATAGTTCCAAGCAAGATTTCGGATAATATCTAACGAGGCGTTCAGTTTTTAACTTCATTGGTACATTTTGGCCATTCAATATGGATTTTTTAGTGTGACAACAAATTACTTAATTTTACTCTGAAAACTCACCTTCTAAAATGCCATTTCAAGTGGCGTTTTCTGAGTAAAATATTATGTTGAATAAAAATATGTCTTGGTTGTAGATCTTAAAAAAAAACACATGAAATCGAAAACAAATCATTTTAAACAAACCACCAAGTGCAAATTTATGGCCTTTTAGAAGCATATTATGACTATTTGTAGTCTCTAATAATATACAAGTTATCCTAACAATAATGCATATTACATAGATATATAAAGATACTATCCAAAAAGGGGAAATACAAAACAATAAACTAGCGGATATGCATTTGAACCCTGAAATACTAAAAGAATTTGCGATTTTTTGGTGTGAGTGAACCAGTGAATACAAATAATCCATTCCAACCACAACATACTTTTACAAAGACTAAATTGACCCAAAAACAATTTCACAACCTAATCTCATTAATGTCCATTTTGGTCTTTTTTTATATAGAAATTAGGTTATTGAAGGTTTCCTGAAAAAATTATAAATGGTCTTTCAAATATTTACATGGTCACTGCCGCTATGATTTTTGTCATGGATCGTATACATACTTTCATTGTTTCTCGAAATCGATTCTATTTGAAAATAAAGCGGTAACTCAAATTATTATGAATATTATTGAGATAAGTCAGCTCATAGAACGATTACATCACTTTGGCACATCTATATATATTTTGACAGATTCTTAAAATACTCGCAGTTTAAACGCCTCATGCAGGCCAGTCATGCATTTTGATCCAAGTGGATCTCATATTATCCTGGATATAGAAACCATCTAATCTCACTGACCATTGGCAACTGTTTATCCGTGCCTTCGGTACGTTGCAATATTTTTCAAAAATTTTAAACGTAAACACATCAAATTGGATGGCACAGGAATTCCACTTGAAGTTGCAATAGTAGATTACTTCAATGAGAATATCAAAGAATCTCCAATGGTAGTATCACCCGAACGGCACAACGTGAACCCCAAGATCTTTGCTGCCGGATTGGCAATGAACTGTCAAGGGTCTCGAGATAATTGAAATTTCATTTCGAATGTAGATGTTGTAATAAGATGGGCGAGTCCAAGCATTCGTCTATGGGAAGAGGAAGTGAAATGTTAAGAGGATGGCGAAGAGAAATGGTTCCATTTTTTGTGATATGAAGCTTAGAATGATGCAGCAATTGTTGCCTTCATTTTTGTGAGGGAGCTTGGTTTATATAAACTAATGAAAAAATGATATTTGAGGTTAATTTTATGCATCAAAGAATATTATTTAGATCTGGAAAGATTATTAGAAGGTCAACTAAAGAAAAATAAATAATAAGACTACAGATTTAGCAATTGACTATGTTGGCTTTGTAATCCTTGAGGATTGAGTAAATTTGGCAAAGCCCAGGTAGTAACTGCAACACAAGAAATGTTAAATTTTCAAAATTTCCTCAAAAAATTCTTCTTAAATAGGAGGGTTGACCATGGTAAATAGATGAATAGTGTTCATAATTAGTTAATTACTATCATAATCTTATAGAAAATTATTATGTATGATTAATAAAGTTTCAAAACATACTCCCTCCATTTCAAAATAATTGTCTACGTTTTCATTTTGAGACGTCCCAAAATAATATTCACTTTTAGAAAAAATTTTAACAAAAATTTTAACTTGCAAAGTTGCCCCTTCATATTAAATGTGTTTGGTAATTGTAATACACTAAAATCATATTTATTATGGATAAACTTATAAATTTAAAATCATTTAATACTTTTGAACTCATTTAATGATCTGGTTGCTAAAATTTTAACTTTTTAACACACAACTTTTTCCAGACTAAATGAATAATAAATATCACTTCTGAAACACCCGGGTAAATCTTCCTTTGCAGGATTGCCCTTTTTAAAAAAGAGGAAAAGGAAACACCACATTTTATGGGGTTGCCAATATTATTGAACTTTTCTCGACGAACTGTTCCAATATCTAGTCAACATATTTTGTGTCAAATTCACTAAAGAGAATAGAATTGATGTTGTAATATAAAGAGTAAAGGGGCGACCCTATATAGATTTAAAAAAAAATCACAATAAATAAAAGTATGATCAAATTAAATCTATATGGTATTATTCAATCATATCAAATTAATTTATAACTAGAAAATATAATATTCTTTTAGAAATCTAAATTATTAACATCAAATGTAAACCAATTTTTAACAATTTACCTCAAGATGGGTAAACCAATCTTCCTCAAGATGAGTACGAAGGAAACCGAAATATTCCTCTTGTATTTTAAAATCTTCATTCATAGCTTAATAAAATTTACTATATATCGAGGTGGGTAAAATATTAACAGATTTAGTTAGGAAGCCGATAATAACAAGGCTAGTAAAAAAATTATCACGTCTATGGTAGATCAAGATGGGTAAAAGAGCAGTAGTAATAGCTAAAGATAAAAAAAATTTACAACACCTACTGTAGATCGAGGTATGTAAAAGAATAACAATAATAATTTTAAAGATTTTGGGTACGAAGAAATTTAGAATTTGAAAAAGAGAAAAAACATATTTAGATTTATCAAGAAAAGAAGAAAAAAGATTCCAATTGGTAAAGACTAGCATAAAAACAAAGTGCTAGTGGACGACAATACAAGCCGTTGCCTGCAGGCGGTGCAAAAATAAGTGATAAGTCAGGCTCGAATAATTGAAACCTCTGATACGATGTCAAATTTATAATTGCAATAATCATGTGAGTAAAATTCACTTTTAAAAATCAGTTTGTAAAGAGAGGGCGCCCATATAATCATATACAAATATTTAAGTTTATTATACTTAGATGATCTGGGATAACATTTAACAATCTCCATCACTCGTGTGCAGGTCAAATCTCCGAAAACTAAACAAGTGCACATAAGAGGTGGAATCAATAATAATTTTAAAAAATAATAAGAGCCTAAATCTTCTCTATATTCTCCTTATTTCTCCATTCTCCACCATAACAAATCTTTAATTCATAATATTAAAAATTATTTTTTATCCACCTCGATATACTATCGATGTGGTTTCATATTGTTCGTATTATTATCGATCATCTACTTTTTATTGTTACTAATTTTCTCACATCGATTTACTATAGATGTAATAGCTTTAAGACATGTTATTGTTAGCTTTTAAACTTTCTTCCACCTTTACTATTCTTTTAGTCTGTAGATTAACCTGATTAAAGATTGAAAATTTTGGATTTTGGAGTTACAAGTGGATTGTAGAGTTACAAGTTTTTATATTCAAGATAGACATTATGCTTCCCTGCATATTTATCCTGTTTTTTTATCTTGTGGGGTGTGTTAAATAATATTTTAATATATTATATTTGCTATTGTTGTATTTATCTTGTACAAGAATGTTCTCTTTCCTAGTTATATTTATACTTGATTTTATTCCTTTTATATGGATCCGATATGATATCATAAGACTTATTGTGCAAAATTATAAGTATTGCTCAACTCTTTATGATTAAATCTCTCAATATTTTATAATTGCAATAATTACATGGGTAGATTTCATATTTTAAAACTGGTTTATAAGGAGAGAGTGTCCAAATAATTATAAATAAGAGTTTAAATTTATTATTAATCAATGTGAGATAATGTTTAACACTCTTCCTCACTTGTTTGCATATCAAATCTCTGAAAGCCCAACAAGTGCAGTTAAACAGGTGGAGCCAGCAAACACTTTTAATTTAATCAAATAAATGAGCACTTTTGGATCTGATACCATGTTAAAATTATAATTGCAACAATTACATAGATATAATTTATCCTTGAAAATTGACTTGTAAAAAGAGTGTAAATATTAGATTTATTATTAATCGATATGGGATAATTTTCAACAAACTTAAACAATTTGCTATGGATTGTAACCGGAAAATTTACAATAAAGAAAATGTATGTAATTGAGCAATTGAGACTAATAATAGTGGTGATATGTTAAAAAAGACACTTAATATCTTTGAAAAGGAAATATAATGGGTGATTCTATTGGGACTAAATTGTTGGCTACAAGTATTACATTTTTATCACTTCTATAGGCATCACGATGATCAATTTTGGCACAATCAAATATGATGAAAATATTCAATCCCAGTAAAGTCGATCATAACTTTCGACTTTAGTATAGTTAAATGTCTTCAGTACATTCGCATCTGTCAAAGTCGATCTTACATGGTGTATCGTAATTTTTTTTTAAATAAAAATATGATGCCGGTAGCAAACATTATGGTCTCAATAAAATCACCCAGAATAAAAGACAATCCACGATTGACTATCTCTTTCTTTTTCTTTTTTATTGAATTTGATCCATTTATAAATATCTCAAATAGCCAAATTTGAGAATCATGCAGTTAAGTGAATAGGAAAATCTCTTAATAACATGGTTACTTACAATCTTTTAAAACTTTCATTTATCAAAAATGAAAAAACCTTAATAAGCCACATACAATAATAAAGGCTAGAGTTAGAAAAAAATATGTTGTATGTTTCTCTAATTTTGTAAGCTATGATTAAAAATCTAAATCTTCAAAGAAGTGAAATAAATGATGGCTTCTTAATTTATTTTTATCCTCATTGTTATCCATTACATGATTAGTGTGATTTTGGATGAGCATTTTGGTCCATTCACATGGTCAAATAAGTCAACTAATTGGGGGTTGAAGGGAATATTGATAAGAGTAACGATATTTATATCAACTATTTGCACCAATTTGAATTTTGTGATTCATAATTACTCACATTATCATATTTTTTTAGAAGTGAGAGAATATGTGATGATATGATTAATTATGAACCACACAATTCAAGTTGGTACAAATAGTTAATAAAAATATTGTTACTCTATTGATAAATTAACGGAAGGGATGTAATTGCTTAATGACTATGAGTTTAGGGAGCCTACGTTCGTATAATTGAAATTAGCTGGATCTAAATGCGTAATTAGCAAAGCTCGGGGAATGTGACGCTATTTACCCATGTACTTAAATGGCACGTGATTGTAATTTTTGTATTTTAATAATTCTTTAAACCTACAACAATATTTAACCATAAAGTGGATTATAAAACGTCTGATGATCCATAGACGGATAACTTTTCATGTCTTCAGAGTTGTTCTAGGTTGTCAAAAGATAAAGAAAAACAGAGACTTATATATAACAAAATTTTACACGCATGTATAAAATATGCATCTTTCAATAAAATAATTGTAGTCCCAAATGATGTAAAAACTTTCATATGTTTTATTACCTATCTAATGTTATAATAATTTAACAGCACACGGACCAAGTGATGTTGAAATAATTAGCACCGTTAATTTGCTCAAATTGCTACTATTGGATTGGTTGATATTACTAATCAAATCCAATGATAGAAGCAATTATTTGAGCTAATTAAAGAAAAAAATTAGTGGATGCGTATTTCTTTCATTCTATTTAGCATCTAAGTGCCTGTCGAACGGATCGGGAGTACTGGTTTTATATCCCCTCACTTTATTTGTGATAATTTATCAATCTTTAAACTATTTTTCACAAATTCAAGAAAATTGTATACATATTATATCAAAATTATCTGTCATTTTAATCACTAATTATACCGGCCTTAATTTTTTATTATACCTTGATGAACATAAGTCAATTAAGGGTAAAATATCTATTGTTCCCTCTTAACTTTTGCCAACATCAATTTTATCCCCCTACTTTAATTTTTTTCTTTTAAAAGTTCAAACCTTATGATTATTTCTTGTTATTGTGATATATCACTCGAAAGCTAACTTGTTAGCTATGAAAACTTAACATAGTATCAAAATAAAGTGTTTTTTCTTATGTAATACATGTGAACAGGCAGATTCATAATTAGAATATGGCGGTCTAGAACATCATATAATTTTTTCATGAAGATAAATATTATACATGTTTTTTTAATAATAGGATAAAGCTGCATAAAAAAGATTCCACTAGAAAATAAGACATTGGGTGAATTTTTTCAAGATGGGGGGGTGGGGGGAGGACCTATCATACTTATAGGTTCAACCAGCACATAAGTATTTCTATATATTTTATCAGTGATATTATAGTTTATGCTTTGTGGATATGAATTTCTATATCTTTGTTTTTTTCTTCTCAAAAAGTAAGCTACGAATTTCTTGATAAATTTACCGTTATTTCAACATGCATTCCACAATTTTAAAACCTTATATTGAAAATTTTGGTTTATTTTTAAAGAATTTAAATTTTACTCTTTTTACCAACAAATAATTATTGGGTTTGACTAGACACACAATTTAGGTAATATTAAAAGCTATTTTGAAATAACTAAATTGGAAAGGAATTGACCATTATAGTCATATCATTTTTAGGTGCCATCATTAGAATTTTTTATTTTCAAAACATTCCTTATTTGGTTTTTTCTTAGTAATAATTGTTGAAAATTTTATGATTTTCATGTATATTTATGATATTGGAATTCGTAAAAATAACTTATTTTAAGTCATTTTTTATATGGCTTCCACATAATATTTTTGGTAGTTCTTGGGTGGGTTTTAAATCTCATAGTGCGAGTTTCGAGAAGGTACATTTACATCGTCAAAACTATAAATGTTGTAAATAGAAATTGGCTTCAAAGTGAGGTGTTCAAGTGGGGTTGTGGGAATTATTCCATTTCAACAAATTAAAGGATCAATGAGTTGAAAATATAAAATCTTATTTGCTTGTAAGAGGTGTAATCTGATACATCACTTGCACATGGAAGTGGAAGCAACACACACGCAGGCGCGCATTATTAGACTGGCCTACCGGCCAGCTCAAGCTCGAGCTCAGGGCTTGGGCTTGGCTACTGGTTTGCACATGACGCGTCCTTATCTGGGTCTGGGTCAGGGTCTGGGTCAAGGTCAGGGTCAGAGTCAGGGTCAGGGTTTGAGGTCAAGGTTGAGGTAGGGTTCGCGTGTGTGGTTTGAATCTAACATTTTATGTTCTAAAAATTTAATTGATTTATTAAATAGTTTCGAAAAATTACATAAATATCTAATGAGTTATAAAAATTGCAGGAAATTCTAGAGGTTTTAGAAGCAATATCTGGATTCCTTGCAATTCTTCATTTCATAACGTAATGACCTATGATCACCCACTATCTTCTGCATTAAGGCATGGATGCAACTCTCTCATAATAGTGATTGATGTATTGAGTTGTAACTTCTCACATGTCGACTTTCAGCTATAAAAATGGCTAATCGTCAGCCATATTTTCCATCCATGAAATTGCACAACATAATCATTTTTTGCACACATACACACAGCCATATAAAGAGTCTATGAGGATATCACACTACAAAAGACTCGACCAGTGCAGGCTAGATGCAACTCAGGTGGCGAACAAATTGGATTTAAAGGAATACGGTTAAACTGTAGTCTCGTCTGAAATCTTAATCCATACAGTGTATTTTAGTAATTTCATTTCTAACAATGTTGTAAGAATATTAGTTCTATTTACTTTATAGTTGTTCATTAATAAATTTTTATTATTTCAAACTTATTATTTTCAGTTTATTACCTTATTGTTATTCAGAAATTATTTAACCACAACAACACCAATAATCATAAATCCAATTTTTTGTTGTTGTCAAAATAATTTTCAAATTATTGTGGAATAATAGAAATTTATTTTTCGTATTCTGGGATATCCTTTGTAGAATCAATTTGGTATCTTTGGTAGAACATTTTCAGATATGGTAGTAATTCAGTTTAATAAAATTGTTCATAATTTCTGCTTGGTGAAATTTTGGTTATGTCATAATCTATTATTCCTAATATTTTTGCATTTTAATTGTGAGTGTTTTCTGTTTATATGAAACTAAAACAGAGGAAAATGTGACTCATATAGTGACCAAGGAGAATGGGGACAACAACAACATTGTTACTATCCAGGCACCAACTCTGGGGAGCTAAGGCACTAGGTATTTCAGTTCTGTCGACTATACCGATTTCTCAATTTGAGAAATTAGAGAAATTTAAGGGTAGCAACTTCAAACATTGGCAGAAAAAGATATTCAATTTAACAAACCTTATTTGATCTAGTTCCTCAAGAAGACTGAGTTGGTCCTAAGCGAGAACGTTTAGAATGCACAGTTGGTTGCGACAATTAAGGCATGAAAACATGCCGACTACCTGTAGCGACCTTATATTCTCAATGCTATCGATAATACTTAGTTTAATGTATACTCTCCCAAAGAATTCACAAACATAATTTTGGGATATTTAGAGAAGAAGTACAAGATGGATGATGAGGCGTAAAGAAATTTGTGGTCGCAAAATTCCATGCATTTATAATGGTGGACGGGGAAGAGTATTATTGAGTAGATGGAGAGAATTCAATATTGGGAATAGCAATCAAGCACTCACGCCCATTCTCAAACCACAAGGAAAGTAAATATTATATTTGATCCCAATATAAAAAATACGATTATCAACCATACGCAAAACTAAACGATATGTAAAAGACATCAAAATTTAACGTGGGAAAAATCTTTTCAAACTAAGAGTAAAAAATTAATAGGGCTACGCATCCACCAAATCAATCCACTAACCAAAAGAGAAAATACAATCAAATCACCTCGTATATAAGCGGAGGATATTAATCTCAAATAGATACAAGAGTAAAACCACAAAAATAAAATAATAAGAAATACTCAAATAAGAATCTTAATGGCCAACGTAGAACCCCAAAAATAATGGTCAAGTTTCCAATCACCAAAGATTTCAAAGGCCGATTCCCCAAAATAAAACTTTATCTCTACAAGCTTTTATTCTAAATTTTTTTAAAATACTCTTCTCTAGTTTTTGTATAACTGATTACTCCAAAATACTTATATTTTTATGGAAAATATAAATCTCAAGGTGAACCACGTTTATCAATACCAATGTTACTGGAGAGAATCCTTGTTTTTATTCACTTAGCCGCCACAAACCTAGTCTTATTTCAATAGATTTAGTGCAATTACACTTTGCTTCTTGTAGTTTCCCATAACCTAACAAAAGTGCAAGGTTAAATCTAGTTTAGACGCTAAAGTTTCTTCAATTTTTTAAACAAGGACCCAAACTTTAATATTGGACAAATAAGTCCTACTACTTAGGGGTACACCCAACAAATCTCCACCTACCGATAAGTAGGAGCAATATGTGATAAACGTGGCACTAACAATGTCATTGGTCTTTGATCACCGAGATCCAACAACTCATAAATTGCTCCACTAAACACTAACAAGGCGGCCCCGTATAAGAGGATGTGCAACACTTATCAACCATCCCGTGAGGCAACGATAACTTTAAGTATCTAGCAAATAAGAAACCAACAATGTTCTTTCGAGTCAACCTCTTTCGCATCACAATCTTCCTTCATTTCACTTAAACAACACTCAGTCTGATAGCCAATAAAGAATCAACAAGCGAACACAAATCATGCAAACCACAAATAATGGTCTCTGCAGGCTCGTCAATAAATCTCGGAACAACCCCCTGTTGGAAGCTTAATTAAAACGATGGTTTTGGCTTTATTCACTACACATGGAGTCAACCATAGTTTTTATATTAAAATTAAAATATTTACATATTACAATGTTAACAATAATCTCTAATAGTGAGGCAACTAAATATATGAACATTTGATACAAGAGATCTGTTGTAATCTCATCAAATCTTAGAGAATTGCCTTGCTTGATCAACACGATTGCTTGGTCAAGGAACAGACGTTGAGATTGTAAACCATAGAAGTAAAACGTAATGCGGCAATGGATTTCGTAAGACTATCAGCCAATTGGTCTTTGTTGGAGAGAAATAGAACTTTGAGAGACTTGTTTGCCACCCGGTCACGAACAAAGTGATAATCAATCTCCATATGTTCCGTACGTGCATGAAAGGTTGGATTAGAAGTAAGATAGGTGGTGCCAATGTTATCACAGTGGATAATAGGAGTGCCAGTAACCCGAATACCAATTTCACAGGACTAAGGGATCAACCACACTCATCAAATCTTTGAGATTTGCCTTACTTGGTCAACACGATTGTTGGGCTTTCCTTTATTGTCCCGGGCCACATCATGTGATGCATTTACACCCCCTTTCAATTTTCAAATGATCATCGATGAAGGCCAATGCAGGCCATAAACAATTCAGGTGACAGACAAATTGGATTTAAGATGAGATAATAAACTGTGATCTCGTTTGAAATCTTAATTTATACAACGTTTATAATTCATTAATTCCCATTTCTAACAGCGTTGTTTGAATATAAGTTCCATTTCCTTTCTAGTTGTTCATTAATAAAAATTTTATTATTTCAAGCTTATTATTTCTAATTTATTATTTTATTGTTATTCAACAATTAGTTTAACCACCCCGGCAGCAACAATAATGAGGACTAATATTGAGAATCTATTATTCTTTGTCATGAATGTACTTTGACGAGATAATTATTTTTGAACAAATAAAAGAAAGAAATGAGCTTATTATTTATGGAAGTGGAGAGAACTTTTTAGCAAGAAAAAGTTATACTTGTCACTTAATAATTAAATATCATGATATTCATACCGCGCTAATCAGTTAGCTAACGGTGTTACCTTATATTAGGGTGTGAACCACTTTGCAAGAACAAATAAGTTAGGACTTAAATTAAGGAAAGTAAAGTTGAAGGATAACTGGACTAATATTAAACCAAGAAGGATAATAGATGGTTTAGATTCTTTAGAAGTGTAACTTTAATTATCAAATTTTACTCCGTATTGATTATTATTAGGGCCAGTTTTGGATTGTTTTTCTAGCCTATTTTTATTTATTTGTTTCTTGAAACATATCAGCAGAGATACTTGATAAATTTTAAAATATTTAAATTTTATAATATATTTATATTTTTTTAATTATACTTTTAGAAATAGCATTGGGAGTACTTTTAAACTAGTCTTGGGGAGTTGACTATTTAAAAAAAAAAAATTAGTCTTGGGGGTGCTTTAGTTTTATTTTTTCAATGATTAATTATCAAAATAATCTCGGTAATATTTATTATATTTTTCATATATGTCTATTCTTTTTTTCTTCTATATTGAAAAATATTAATTTACTAAAAACTATACTACTTATCAAAAAATTTTAAAAAATTTATTAATCAAATACTATAGCTATATTATTTTTTAAATAAACTTTGAAAATAATTTTTGAGAAACCGGATGTGAAAATCACAATGATTTCCAATTTCAGGGAGTTTATTGGCCCAAGTATACTCTTTGCTAGTTAGGATGATATTTTTTCATAACAAACGTGAAATTTGGATGGAGTGGGGCCGACACTGATGCCGAGGTGGCTTGTCTTTCCTGGATGCTACTTACAGGTCTTTGTCCCCGAGGTGAAATGCACAAAAAAAACACGTGCTCTAATTACTCACCCTCCACAACGCGTTACCGTTGGCCATTCCTATCTGCCACGTACTCACAATAGGTCAGATACGCGCCCCATTTGACCCCTGGAACCTCCCCCACTCTCACCCACACGGCCTCACTTGTATATAACATAGCCGCCAATTTCATAAAACACAATACCCACCGAGTGAGACTGAAGAGTAAAAAAAGTGTGGAGAAATAATAATAATAATAATAATCCAAAAATTAAAAAATATTCAATATGGTGAAGCCTGAGAAAGAGAAAAAGATTTCTGCCGAGGCGAGCACTAGTGAAGCGTCATCAAAGTACAAGGGAGTGAGGAAGAGGAAATGGGGAAAGTATGTGTCCGAAATCCGGTTACCCAATTGCCGTGACAGAATCTGGCTCGGCTCTTACGACACGGCGGAGAAGGCCGCTAGAGCTTTTGACGCGGCACTTTTCTGCATCCGCGGACCCTCTGCTAAGTTTAATTTTCCAGACAGCCCGCCTTATATAGACGGAGGGGAGTCTTTACAGCCCTCCGAGATACAGGCTGTCGCGGCCCGGTATGCCAACTCTGTGGCCCAGAGCAATGATTCTTTCCGCGAATCCTCCACGACTTCGTCGTCCTCCTCGTACGAGATGCGTGTCGATTCTCCCTCACAGTCAGTGTCTGATGGGACGGCCCAGGTGGCGACGGACACAGCACTGGACGGGTCATTTCTGGACCATTTTTCCGCTTTGGGTTCGGATTATAATGTGACCAGTTCGTATGGCATGTACCCGGGATTCGATGATTTCTCTAATGATTTTTATGTGCCACCTCCTCCTATTGTTGATTATTATCCAGAAGAACAATATGATGGTGGATATTCACACGATTCGTTGTGGAATTTTTAACTCGATTTGCTAAAGTGGCAATCGGGTCATAACTCCGGTTTATTTTTTATCACTGGAGCTGTGGACGTTATTCTTTTATTGTAACTCATTTGTTTATTGATTGATTAATAATCGTGACTTACGGTGATAAGTTATTCCGAGGTCATCTGATTTTGGACTCATATTGGAACTCATTAAATTTGAGTTTTCCTTTTTTTTTTTTTTTATCCTTAGTTTAGTTTTTGTCAAGGGTACTAGATCTATGCATACAATTAATGCAGAACAAGCCACTGTATAAGTCCGGAATTGTTTGTGATATAATAGCAATATAGATTTTTTATATTCAGTTCACGTGTTATATCTATTGAATGGGCCCAGAAAAAAGAAACTGTGATGAGCACTTACTGAGACAAATTTATAAAGTCACGTTTTAATTCTATTTACAATTGTGAGTATATGGTCGAGCTACAGCATAATTATTTGTAGATCCAATTCCTTAGGCCTAATAAGATACTATTTGAAGCTTCTAATTTCTATCTAAATTGGAATGAAGATAATCCCATAGAAATAAAATATCAAAATATTATAATTCATAATCTACTAAAGCACGAGTACGGTGATACGAGATAGGGATATGACAATACGGATACGACTAAGATACGTTCATAAAATATATATATATTTTAAA